>JANTCA010076495.1:0-14997 GCA_024741275.1 Chironex yamaguchii
GTGATGATGATGTCCTTTTCTAAGAATTTATCTAGCTGTTCTGAAAGTATGCCTCTGCTTAAAGAGGTTGCTTTCACAGTTGTTTTCGCTTGTACTGGTGCAGCTGTAATCACACTTGGTTTCACACATTCATAGTTTGAAGGTGCGTGGCATGGTCTTTTTCTTCCAAATGTAGTAACTGAGTCATAACAAATGCCTTCACAAATTACCGTATGCTTTGTATCTGGTATATTGTCCCACAGGACGACTCCCAAGCATCACTCTCGTTGCCATTTTTAGTTAAAATACACGTTCCTCACTGTTGCTATCATAATTTCTATTAAAATTCATTAAACAGCACTTTTGAAACATTGTTAACCAGATCGATGGAGTAAAATTTGCAAATAACCACAAAGGCTTAAAAAGACGTACTTAACAAAATAAAGTAACGATTACTAGAGAGTAAACTGTACTTAACTGAGTAGACGATAAATTTTTCTGTCTTACATGCAACCCAGATATTACTTGCAAAATGCAACAAGTACTGTAATGTTAGAACATACCTGACTCTTTAAATCGGTTCGTGGCTTGCAATATAATCAGGCCTGTCACTGATACCCTGCATGTAGCCCCTACTATAAGGTAACCTATAGTTGAGGCTGAACACAGGCTATACTGAGGGAAAAACCTGAGTACTGGTTCCATTTTTGCCACAGATTCAAATAAAAGTTCTTACAGTTGAATAACAGCACAACCATCAATTTTTGAAATCTTCAGATCGTGTATTGGTTTTAAGAGTAAAGTCACTTCCGTTTCAGGTCACAGTAATCTAATATAAAACATACATCTCAGCAAGGATTGCTCCAAGTCTGTACAAACTTGACCTTGCACAAATCTATTATATTTCAAATCAAGTTAGCAATCGCCTCCAGCTCTGGCCTCCAGGTGCATGTTGGCTAAGCTTGTTATATAGATCGCCCTGCTACAAAGTCAATGCTACTGGAGTTGGATCTTTACATGCACATGTCAACAGTGGCTCCAACACCGCGTCAAAAGGAATCAGACTGCATGATTGTCTTGATGTACCGGCTCTACAATGCATACTTTGGTCTATACAAGCAAATGCTAGAAAAGTCTTCAAATGGATTTTCGAACGAAACGGAATTAAAATGATTTGACCAGATGGCTCTGTCATAACGGTTGGCATTGTTGAAGAAACGTTATATCGTATAGATGAACCGCTTGTCATGAATGCAAATCACATTGCTGGATGGTTTTCTCAGAGTCATCATCAAGGCTTACGCCCCGTTGTTGATTTTCAGAAGGAGCCCGACAAAGAAAACAAGTGCCTCACAGTGGCCACAGCCACCAGATGGCATGAACGTTTGGCTGATATGAATTACAAAAGAATGGCCACGTTCCACAAAGAGGATGCCATAAAGGACCTTAGAGTCTCGGATTTCGTCCATGAAGATTGTTCCTATAAAGCTTGCGGCAAAGGCAAGGCACATGTCTTGCTGTTCCCAAAGGTTTCAACACTTCACACGAGGAAACCTCTCGACATGGTGAATATCGATTTTAATGAAATTAGAAGTAAAGTCACTTGGAGGAAAAGAGTATATGATCGTTGTTGTCGATGACTATTCACGTTTTGTATGGATCTGCTTATTTGTAAAAAAGTCAGATGCCTACTCTGTTTTTAAAAAACTTGCGTTAAAAATCGAGAGCAAATGTGAAAACAAGCTTAAAACTCTTCGCTCGAATCATGGTGGTGAATATTTTCATCTTTACTGATCACATTTCTTGTGAAAAGAGGTATTAAAAGAGAATTATCAGTGTTTGAAGCTCACGTCCAAAATGGAGTTACCGAGGAAATGAATCCAACCGTGACAGAAAAAGCATGTACAATGATACAAAACCGTTTTTGAAGAAGCACTAGCAGCAGCTTGTTACATCTAAAATCGTGTTCCTAGTCGTTCCTTACCTAACGAAACAATACCCTTTGCAATATACTTCAAAAGAAAGCCCAGTGTAAAGAATATGTGTGTCTTTGGGTTTGTGGCTTATGTACACATCTTTAAAGATCAACAGGTCATAAGAAAGGTCATAAGAAACTTGATGCCAAAGCTGAAACATGTATCTTTCTTGGATACAGCCTCAAAGCAAAGGTTTTCTCTTGTATCATCCGCATCAAAAAAAGTTATTATTCTACAAGATGTCCACTTTGATGAGTCTACAATGGAAAAATTGTCCACTCCCAGATCTTACCAAAACAAATCAAATTCGAATGAGTTATTTGAGGTCAATCTGGAGAGTTCCAGGCCGGAAGGAGATGAACTGGTGCAGCCCCCAGTAATTGATACTCCTCAGCACCATCCACCAGCTGCTCCTCATCACACAAGTCGATAGAATGCCAGAGTGACACCTCAACGTTATGGTGACTGGGCTACGGCAACTACTGTCACTGATGATTGTTTAGTTGGTCATCAAATCGTCAACTCGATTATGATCATGGATGCAAGCACCAAAGAACCTAAGTTGTGGAAAGCGGATATGAGCTCCTGACATATTTAGGACTGAGAAGAGAGCAGTAGTCGCCGAATACCAGTCTTGGATGCAACATGAAACATGGGAACTGATGAAACCTCCTAAAGGAGTAAATATTGTCTACTGTTGCTGAGTTTTTCGACTCAAAAGAGATGAAAATGGAGAAATTGAGAGAGCAAAAGCATGTGTTGTTGCAAAATGCATCTCCCAGAAATAAGGAGGAGATTATTTAGAAATTTTTGCTCCAGTTGTACGTCAAGACAGTATACTAACTCTTATTTCTTTCGTTATTTAGACGGAACTTATTTGACGCCAGTTTGGTGTTGAAATAGCCTTCCTAAATGGAAATCTCGAAGAAACAATATACATGAAACAGCCAGAAGGTTACGTTCAGAAAGGAAAAGAACATCTCCTTTGTAAACTGAAGCGCTCGCTCTACAGACTGAAGCAATCTCCATGTTGGAATTTTGTCCTAGATGAATGCATACAGAATCTTGGCTTCAAACGGTCTCAAAACAATCCATGTAACTATCAAGGAGTAGTCAGTGAAGACTTAGTTTTGTTAGCTGTTTACGTAGATGACATAATCATTGCAGCCAAAGATACTTTGACAATCGACACAATTAAAAAGTTGTTGTCGGATCGATTTGCTAGCAAAGATATGGGACCCTTGCATTATTTCCTTGGGATTCGGGTCAAACAAAGCAAAAATGGAGTTTGGATTGGACAAGACGAAGAAAAATTCATTGTGTTCCTGTAGCTACACCAATGGAAACTGGTGCAGTTCTCATACGAGATCCACCTGGTGGTCGTGAGTTTGATTCAACTACACGTCAATAAGCTATTGGACGTTTGTTCTACTTAGCCAACTTTACACGTCTGGACCTGTCATTCTCAGTACACGAACTAGCTCGATTCACACAGAATCCATATGAACTAAATTGGAAAGCTGTACAGCGGGTGCTAGCTTATCTCAAAGCAACACTGAACTTGGGACTTTTGTTCCGTAAGGAAACTGAGTTTAATTTTCATGCCTATTCTGATGTGGATTATGCTGGAGATCACAATAAACGAAAGTCGACTTCTGGTCATCTCCTCTTAATGTCTGCACTGATCTCGTGGTTAAGCCAAAACCCGTCCATATTTGCACAGTCTACTGCTGAAGCAGAATAGTTTTGCTGAGTGAAGTTACAAAGAAAGTTGTCTGGCTTCGTCACTTGCTCGCCGATTTATCTGAACCTCAGAAAGACCCCACAGTCATCAAAGAAGACAAACAAGCAGTGATTGCTTTAACCAAAAACTCAGCACAACAGCCGAAAGTAAAACATATTGCTGCTCGCTATCATTACACGCGACAAATGATTGAAGAAGGACAGGTTAAAATTGAGTGTTGTCCTACAAAAGAAATGGTGGCCGACATTCTCACCGAGGCTTTGCCAAAGAAAGCAATCATAAATTTCACACAGAAACTTGGCCTCGTTGCTAAATTTGACCCAAAGAAAGAGTGTTGCATCCTGGCGCATCTGTGCATTGTTTGTTGTTGTATCAAAGTTTTAATAACTGCGTCATTCTTCGTTTCGTCTGAAAAAGGAACCTCGTTTTGGATTCCTCCGATTGTGACAGTTGTTATGTACTGTTTTACCGTTTATTCCGAGTTAGCTTGATAAAAAACATTTGTTCTTCAACTATGTATTGATACTTATTGGATATTAGCATGGAAACTATGTATTACAGCCCTATTTTCACCGATCTATCGCCAGTTAGTCGAAGTTATTGACCTTAGATTAGTTTTTACTCATCTGTTGGCACAGTTCAAGCTTTATAACCTAAACATAAAGGAACAAAGTTTTAAACTAAATCGTACAGCTTCTCTCTGCCTTGATTATGTTAACAAGGAACAATCTGTTTGAAACATCGCTAGATCACAACAGGAGTAGACAAATGCTGCATCAATATCCAGCCAACAGACTATTAACACTTTACGTGGAATGACTCTGCTGTGATTACGTTGCTGTATTATTGTACGGTAAGACTATTTAGCAGATGCTATCCTATACCAAAGTCACATTGATTGGGTAAAAGTTGCTGGCTTCTGCTGGTAGAACGTATGCCAATGCGTCTTTGTAGGCTACTATTGCTTGATACTATTAATCACCCTTAGGCAAATGCGGTCCAAGCATCTTATCATACTTTTGTGTGTAGTAGGCAGTACGTTCATATGAGATAAGAGCAAAATATTGCATACTATACACAAGGATGCGGATTGCCAATAAAGCTCAGCAGAAATCAATAATAAACTGTAACAAAAATCATTACACAGTGATGATAAAGTCCTTCCCGGGTTTATTGAGGGGTACAAGGCTTGTGTTAAACTGAAAAGATATACATTGCTGTTAAGTTAATTGTACTTCCTTGCATATAAAACATTACTAAAATCAGTTAGTATGAAATGTTACATGTTCGCCCCTAAATTAGGTCAATTATTGAAAGACTTTTTAAAAAGCATATGCAGGCATAACAGGCAGGATAGACCATCATAAGTAATAAAATTAATAAAATGATGGGAATAAAATGTACCCAACAGAAATGGCAAAACGGAAAATAACAAATTCAAGTCAAACTATCACAAAGGCAAACGATCTATGCCTGAAAACATGATCAGATTTAAATCATTTAAGCATAAAAGGTTGCAAAAAAGTTTCAAGGCTGTATATGAGTAATGCATAAGCAACGTGTACAAAGTGGCATATTAATAATAAGTAACATGTACAAGATGAAATATTAATCAGAAGTAACATGTACAAAGTGGTATATGAATCATAAGTAACATGTACAAGATGGCATATTAATCACAAGTAACATGTACAAGATGGTTTATGAACCACAAGTAACATGTACAAGATGGTATATGAATCATAAGTAACATGTACAAGATGGTGTATGAATCATAAGTAACATGTACAAGATGGTACATGAATCATAAGTAACATGTACAAGGTGGTATATCGTAACATGTAAAAGATACCAGTAGCATGTAGCGCTGATTAATGCGTACTGGGAAAATGCAAACTCAATGACAACCTCAAAGTCAATGATACAAGTTTGCATGCACACAAAAAGAAGAAGCCATTCGACAATAGTTAAATTTCAAGCTAAAGCATTCAAGTTTAGACCAGATTTTTATATTCAAAATACGAGAGACTGTAATATTAGCGTTTTGTGTTTATCAATCCACGTAAGACCAAGCTCCCAATAAGTTGTCATATTTGCCGAGAACTACTTCATTGAGTGCTATTACTTTACTTCTAACCTACTTTCTTCTTTGTCATACCTAAATGTAAAAATCTCTACTCAACTACTTTTATGCCTGTCGTATAGACAAGTAGAAGATATCTGACATAAGCGTCGTTCCCCTGTAAGAACCTTACGAGCTACGTCGGAGGTCCACTCAAGGGAGCTCAAAATCGAAGCAGTTATTAAGGAAAAATGTCAGTGGGAAAGAACTATGTTCATTTTAGGGGGTCGGCTACATAAAATCACAAAGAAATGTCTTCCTGAATCAAATAGAATTATAACTCCTAAGACTTTGGCTACAATGTGTTAAAAATAACCGGCATGATCGTCCCCTTAAGTTAATGCAGCCAATATAGTATTATGTATCCTGAATCAGTAATCTCATTTATACGTAAATAACGCCTTACGTCAGCAAAAAGCCGAATATCCGAACAGAACAATATCTCTAACACGATTAAGACAGAAAATCACAGGATATGGTCCAGCAACATGGGGGCTGATTACACTAATTGTTTCATTAAAAGCTGCGCCTGGTAAAAACATTAATCCTTAATTTAGCCCAAGCACGACGTTCATTCAATACTTGAGGTCTACGTTTAAAGAAATATTGTGACGAGCACAGAGATCCCTACCAAAACACAGGTCATAAAGACCAACATTTCTAAAACTCTTCCAGGTTTGGTCTAACGGAATTTCCGAAATTCAAATCAGAAAATTACTACAGACGTTTCATAAATGGTTTACACACTTTTTTCCTTTACTTTGAAATTGACTGGTATTATTCCTTTAGCGACTGAGGCCGCCATTTTGTTTAAGCTATGATGTCACCGTCGTAAGGGCCAATCTTTAACTGTGTTGTCATTTGAACGACTGTGATAGGAAATTTCAAGGCTGACGGCGTCGACAGACTTTACCCTGTATTATTTTGTACTTTTCAAAAGCACAAGTCTGGTTTTTCGATTTTATTTGTTCATTGTCTACAGTAGTGTCTGCTGTCAAAAAGTAACATCAATCCACAAGATAGCGATCGTGCCAAGGCGATCATGCAGCATAAGTGTAATTGACCTGGCATTTCAACAAAATTTATGCCCACGACTTTTACTGTTTTTTTCTATGCCTCAGAGACACAATGCGAACTCTTAAAGGATCCATAGTGATCATACATGACGCGAATGATACAAAATTCTCTTCTTAATCTAGAGTGATTTCATGAGTAGGATGGCTTGAAAGGCGATTTGGTAGATCGAATAACCGGCTGTCAGGCAGCAAATGTTCCCTACTGATGCTAAGATACAGTTAATAATCGCAAGCCCTAAAACGACTTTTGCAGGAATAACTGATCATGATCAGCAACTCTGACGCACTATCAGGGAATAAGCAAACGAATTTGTCGAGAAGAAACTTTTATCACTTTAGACAATATCTATCGTCACCAAAGTACGGTAATGGAATTGGCAATCGAAATACAGCTTTTCTAACCTGTGTTTCTATGCCAATTGAAGCAATGTAGTAAAATCTGCTGTCAATCCTATCATTTTTTCACAACTAGGAAGCTCTTGCCATCCATTTACAAGAATTGCGTACCTGCCAAACAAAATAGCTTAGCTGCATATGAATTTCTGTGCCGATATGAAGCTCGGCATGTAGGTCGCACATCGGAAAGACTGGGTGACAGGATTAAACATGTTCCAGTCAATATACGCCAAGCATCAGTTCCTGCTAGAAAACAACCATCTCGCAAAACTAAAATGACTACCAAAACATGGGATTCTGCCATAGGTGAATATTTAGTAGAAAATTTGGAATGTGTCAAAAACGTATAAGGATGAAAATTTTCGGCTAAGAAACTTAGATCGTTCTTCCATCTAAGTGTATTGGGGTCTGATTACATGAAAACAAGAAAAACAAGACTCTGTAGGTACGAAGAATTAGTTTTTCACCTGAACTCTTTATATAACGCTTTGTCTTTAAATTTTCTTTAACTCATTTTTCTTTATTGTTTACGATTGGCTAGTTTCGATTGAAGTTCCTTATAAAAAGGTTGCCATATATCGATACTTTCTTTTCTGACGAGAGTCAGACGACACAAAGCTTTAAGTATGTTTTTAACACATACTTGTGTAACAAATTTCTTAAATTTTCAAGGCAATCATGCAATAGCATGGTATACAGATCTTTCAAGTTTTCCACAGTGCAGAATTACAAAGACATCATCACTGTCTCTTCCGGTAAAAAGTTCATTTGAATGCTTGGATGGGTTCATATGATTGACTTTCGAGATAACGTCCTTACCAAGAACTCTGTTGTTGTCGATCTTTAAACAATCCTGCCCCTCCAGTGTTCTCTATTCATCGCCGCTGCTTTCACCTGTGCATGTTTTAGTCCCGACTGTTCCTTTCGATCATCCAGTCATTGTCTCTGGGACTTTCCTCTAGTTCTTACTCCTTCAATCTCCCCTTCAACAACAACATTTACTACGATTTTGTTTATTTATGCTTGGTGGCTATAATACTGGAGATTTGGTTTCATGATGTTGTCTACAAGAATTCCGTGATCTTAATCATGTCCTAGCTGCTCCTTTATTAAACCCGTTACATATTGATTGGTTTGCATTTCTTTCTATGTTATTCCTAGTATCCTTCTGTAACATTTCATCTCCAATGCCTTTATTCTTTTCTCTGATTTCATATCCATTGTCCAGTTTTCGCACCCATAGAGCAAGATTGACGTTACTAGTGCTATCACTAGTTTTAGTTTGCTTCTTAGTTTTACTCCTTCCACTTTCCAGTTTATATTTAGTTTTACTAAAGCATTGGTGGCTTGAGCGATCCTCACCTGCACTTCTTTGTATGATTTTCCATTTTCTGTAAAGATGGCTCCTAAATAATTAAAACGATTTACTTGTTCTAGGACCTGGCCTTGATGTCTAAGTGAGAATTATTCGTGGGACCTGTGGTTATCACTTTGCTTTTTGCTATGCTGATCTCCATCCCGTAATCTTTTGCTGTGTCATGCAACCTTGTTGTTAACTCTTGGAGGTCAGCAATACTTGACACACGTAAGTCAAAATCGTCAGCAAAATCAAATCCGTAATTCATCCATAATTCCATACCAAAAAAGACTAAAAAGGATTGGAGAAAGTACACACCCTTGTCAAACTCCAACTGTTGACTTGAACCAGTCACTGAAGTTACCATCTATCATTACCTTTGTCTTGGCATTCTCATGAAGATGTTGTATCTGTTCTGTTATATCTTTACCTATGTTGTATTTCTTCGTTGTGTGCCAAAGACCATCATACCAGACACAATCAAAGGCTTTGGTTAAATCGATGAAATTGTGAAAACTGTTCATGCTTTGGTTACGTGCTTTTTCAATCACAATCCTTACATTTGTGATTTGTTCTACCGTACTACGTTCGGATCTAAAACCTGCCTGACTCTCGCTTAATACTGCTTCAATCCTTGGTGTTATCCTTCTTTCTATTGTACTCTATAGTACTATATTTTTACGTTTTTCTTTTAGATCCTTCCATTGCTATAGCACTTTCATCTACACTCATTTTGGCTACTGCAGTAACAGAAGTTCTCAGCAATATCTAGAGACCTTTTAACTAAAATCTCGCCTTGGAAGCAAAAGAGGACTATCTAAAATCTGTTCATTGAAATTCCAGCTGGTGTTCCTAAGACTTAATGAAAAATTCAAATGACCTAAAGCACTGGTCAAAATATTTTTCATTAAACACGGTGCAGAGTACAAAAAGAAAATAAAATCATTTCCTCCACAGACCTTCGTAAAGAAAAGATCTAGAAGTACTATATATCAAATATAGCCTTTATGGCACACGGAGGATTACGGATGTCCTACAAAACTACAGCTACGCATTCACATTTATGAGAAATTGTGTATTACCATACTTTATAGAACCGCTAAAGAGGATTTTTGTGTGGGAAATATCTGAAATTTGAGACGTTGCTCTAAAAACAAGAAATACATAATAACAGCTACTCACATATCTCCTTAACGAACGGTTGGAATTCGGCATTTTTACTCAGAGGTAGGACAGAGCATTTCACTGGTGCAACACTGGGTGGGAGTGACAGCCACTAAATTGTGAAAGAAAAGCAAGTAGAGTCAATCGTGAGGTTTCGTGCACAATTTCAAGGGAATAAGTACAATAATTCGCCCATCGGCCGCCTAGAAATATGAAGTTACGATAACAATAATAACACCAATCAGCTAAAGCTGAGGCGCAGATATTAATTTTCTAAGTTTTATACAGTAGACAAATTAGCAGATCCTGTAGTCGGAAGCAAGGTTACAGTCTACCGGACACGTGGAAGGGTACAATCCTGTATACTTCTTGTATCCAAAATCAACATATGTTTTCCTCCCCACCATCCAATAATTACTTTCTCAAAACTTCGCAAAAAAAGACAATTACCAAAAAATGTTTGTCGTAAAGAAGGTCAACCTTCATTGAGGAGTTGGGCAAATAGTCAATCCTTCAGACGTGACCTAATAACTTTGTAACTCAAAGAAAGGCTTATTAAAGAAAAAACTAACATTTCTGAGGGTATTATAATGTACAGATGTAAAAATTTACGTCGTGAGTCAAAAACCCACGAAGCTTCATTCATTGATCAAACCACGTCCAAAGGTGAAAGAGGGAAGCAAATTTTCTTACATAAGACAGTGCTGCAATAATTAAAGCCGTTGGTACTGATCATTTGAAAGTAGCTAATGAAATAATTTACCGCCTTTTAAACGGTTTATCATTTCAAAACTCAACCCATGAATTTTAAGGAAGACGGAACCACTAAACAAGAGATGGCGATCTACGACACAAGCGTATTCGGCGACAGTTAATACCTGTCCGGTGAGTCAGTTCAGCCCATACTTGGTTGGTTTCAAATAATGATGAAAATGGTCATGTAGGGAATAAGAAACACCAACCCAATCGTTAAATTTTGAGTACAATCCCTCACGCAATCGCTAAGCATAAGACTTGTCAACACAACTAGATGCTACGCGTTCACCAGCCTTACCGTTCTCTGCTCGTCTCCTTCTCTGACTTGAAAATTGTGTTCCAAAACAGCGTACATAATTCGACCGATACCAAAGGACGGTTCAATGACATGTGGTTCCACCTCTCTCACTACAGAAAACAATAACATTGAATAAATGGTATAAAGCGTAAAGCAAGACAATCATTTAGTGCAGTGTTATCAGTAGACAGAGGTGACGTCCCTGGAAAGTTATTTACCTGACCACGATTCGCAACACGAGGCGCCAATTATAAAGTTGAGCAACGTCACAAGTTCTCGTGTTATGCTCTATTAAAGCACCCAAGAAAAAATTTAATACCACAAATCTCAAAAACCGTGGATAAACTAGGGATATAGCCCAAAACCTTTGCTTTATTACTCGTATCTCGTCAATATAATAAGTATAACGGAATAGACATGTAGAAAAATAAAAAAATCAAGGTATTGGTGTTTCAAAAAAGACAAGATTCTAGTAACCAACGGCTATACACAGATGGAGGGTACTAAAGAGCTAGACACATATACAAACGAGTTACAACAGGACTCTCTAGGGCTATTTAAATACGTTTTTTTGTGACTGATGTGGGTTAGTTGCTATTCCTATTTACGCTCCATCAAAATCGCCAACAACACTCACACCAACCATATATGATACGTAGTCTTCAACATTGTCAGAACACTTTTTGAGTTTGTAAACCGTTTAAATACGAGTAGTAAGAGAGAACTCAAGTCGGTCATACGTTATGTCTTAATCTACCCAAAACATGTTTCTGTGATGATCAAAACTTTAATTAATCAAAGTGAGACTGTCTCTGCATCTCGAACCTCAATTTGACTTGTTAAAATCGGTCCAGTATAATGCGATACCTGTTTTTTACGCTGTGCATAACTGACCACATGAAGTTTTTTAGGCTGTCCAATTGACCAAAAGCAGTTCTAGAACCACGATAATTACACTTCATTACGTTACACGTTTCGCAACAGGATGCGGAAATTTTATTACTCCAAAGATTCAGCTAAGTCCTTCCGACTTAGATTGTCCAGAAGTTCATTTAAAGGTTCTGTCATATGGACAGCTGAAGTCTTCATAAAACTCAAAGCCAAAGCATGTGAAGTTACTATGTGCCCTATTCAACAGTGCAGATGCAGCTGCGAATTGAAAAGCACGCTTATAATAAAACGAGCTATATGGCAACAATTGGACAACTGCTGGGCGTATTTGAGTCAGCATTGTTGCAGTACACATGACTAAGAATCCTCTTTTCCTCATACGGGATTTGTATAGCAGCACACTTCCAAATGAATAAAGTAGATTTCCTTTCTCTTCCATTATGGAAACGGTGAAATTGTGTAGGTCTTCCACAGACGAAAACGTTCAAGCTGGTGTGATATTCATTGGCAACCGGACAAGTAACTCCACAGAAAGTTTACTTCATACATAACAACAGAGAACTAGTCCAAATGAATGAAAACGTTCTGTCATATAAATCTAGTGATTGCAACTAAAAATGGCATATTGCTAGTGAAATGGAACATAAAAATGGAACTGATGATAAGCAGAGAGATGATGCAAATGCATGACAATGTTGCACCCAGATATTGCAGTAATTAACAACAGAACCAACGTGTTGTTAATGAAATAGAACGTTGGAATGGAACTAATGTTGAAGCAAAAAACTGATCCTCAGGAATTAAAACATTGCATCGATTAAATATTGTAATAACTTAGGGATCGTCATAATCCAAATAAAATAGTACATAGATACGTAATTGGTCATTAAGCAGAAAAATGGTGCTAGTGAATGAAAATGTTGCACCAAAAACATCTAGCGATAAGTAATAGAAACGTCTTGTTGCAAATGAAGTGAAGTAATCAAACTTATGATAAAGCAGAGAGATGGAGCAAATCAATAACTAACAGAAACGTCATATTTCAAATGAAATTGAACGTTGGAATGCAACTGAAGATGAAGGAACAAAATGACTCAAATAAATGAAAACGTTCCCTTGAAAATTGAAATGATAACTTATAGAAACGTCATATTGCAAATGAAATGGAAGATAAATATGCAACTGATTACAAGCCAGACAAATTGCGCAAATGAATGATAAACGTTCCATCCAATTCATAAATCATCGGCAAAAAGGAGAGCATATTGCAGATGAAATGGGGGCCAGAAATGAAACTGAAGATAAAGCAGAGAAATGATGCAAATGAATAATAATGCGTCAAACAAAAGTATTGATTATAAATAGAAACTGCATATTGCAAATTACTAGAAGATAGTAATAGAACTGATGATTAACAAGAGGAATGGTGCAAACCAAAGAAAGTTGTGAACTGTTGCATCTTTGACTTGAGGTCAGAAATCAGGAATTCCAAAGTAATGAGTAAAAATCCTTTTGATAATATCTGCTCAACAATCTACCATATTTACAAAGCAGTTGACTACTGAAGACTGACTTTCCTACTGAAATCAGGCCATTTTATATTTTACGATGTGGCTTCTAAAACATTCTGGAATATGATGTCATATCTATTTACAGTAACTCCTAGAAAGCTCTTTCCCTAAAAATAGTTCTATGCTTGTTAGAAAATTGCAGTAAGTTTTGAACTGGCACTAAGCCAGACAGCCAATATCAGTCACACAGTCCTCGGTCTAGTAAGCCAATATAACCCAGACAGTCAAAACAAGGCATCTGACTGATTAATCAGAAGCTGTTGAAATGACTACCACAACACATCCCCACTTAGCCTGAAGTTCATCATGAAGGCGAAAACTTTCGAACAGGCTTTCTGTCTTGGGTCTTCAATCGTCTTGGGTTATGTATTCCATATTCTGGTGTTGCTTCTTTTGATATTAGATTTATCAATATCGATCTCAGTGTATCTTTTGGACTGGAATCGGGCAGAACATCTGTGACAATTATTGGTGCTACATCATCACCAGGCTTGTTGTCCTCCTCAGTAACAGGCCGTGGATGTAATTGCTCCAAATGTCGTCTCCATCTTGGTCCACTTGGGTAAACTCGGACATTCAGAGTTAGTGTACGTTTTCTTTAGGTCACTATGGCAGGAACCCATCATGGTTCCTTGTCTGGATGTGGTCCAAAATATAAGGTGTACACTGGCCCTCCAACTTTATATGTGTGGGCAAGACAATCTTCGACGCAGACTCTCGTACTTGTGATTTGGTCGCTTCCTTAGCCTGCTTCCCTTGAGCAGTATGTGCTGGTGATGGAAGTAAGATGTCGATCTTTGTGCTTATCTGACGTGAATTCAACAATTCACTTGGTGAGTGTCCACTCGAATTTGGAGTTCAATAGTACTGAATCAGAACGCTTTGCAGTGCCTTTCTCGCAGGAAGATTTGACTTCCAAAGAGCCTGCTTAAACGTTTGAACAATTCGCTCTCCTGATCCATTTGTAGCTGGATGATATGGTGCTCCAGTGACGTGAACAATTCCTGGTTCCTTGCACCAGGCTTGAAATTCTTTTGATAAGAAAACTGTGACGTTATCTGTAACCAGGGTATGTGGATAGCCAAAGTAAGCAAAGTCTTGTTCTAACAGATCCATGGTACCCTTGGCAGAGACTGAGTCGGATGGATGCATGGATACTTTGAGTATGCATCTGTAATCAGTAGCCAATTGGTACCCATAAAGTATATAGCATGATCAAGATGTAATCGGTTCCATGGTTTTTCTGGCAACTTCCACGGGTATATTGCTGGCTTAGAAGGTTTGTTCTGGTACTCTCCACATGGCACACCATGACGAAATGTTGCTTTAATGTCTTCATCACTCTTTGGCCAGTAGACTGCAGTATGAGCTAGTTGCTTCATTCGCTGCATTTCAAAGTGTCCAAGGTGTAGCAAATTCAGAATATATCAACGTAAACTAGTAGGAATTACTACTCTTGATCCATAAACTAAGCATCCATTGCAAATCGAGAGTGAGTTTGCAAGCTGCCGGTAGCTTTGCATTTCTGAGCCTTCATCTTTCTTCTTTGGAGACCAGTCTTCACACGTAAATCGTAGTACAGTAGCAATGACTGGATCCTTTGAATATTCACAAGCTAAAGAACCATGGTTTGCTAGTGCCACCTTATCATCAATTGCATAAACCAC
>JANTCA010076506.1:0-14997 GCA_024741275.1 Chironex yamaguchii
TCTTCATTGGATCTATACTCTTGATTCTGAAGTATTAAGACAGAATCTAACACCAAGGGACAAGAACTGTCACATGTCTGTCATCACTTATATGAGTGACATCATCTTCTTCATAATTAAGTTGGTATAGCCAATGGTATTTGCTGTTTTGTTCAGTTGTGAGCTAGTGTTATATCTGAATGAACAGTTAAAAATTGAGAAAAAATTTGAATCGAAACTGCCAAGTGAACAGAAAAGTCAGTGATTGGAAAACGAATCCAAACGAACGATAACTTTTCAGCAGCTTGGTTTGAAGAAAATAACTGAGAGCAAATGGAAAAAAAAAACCAACAATGGCAAGTGCTGCCTTTCACTATTAAAGAAGTACAGAATGTCCTGCCAAGTGAAGGCGATTGGGAAAAAATGTTGGAAATTTACCATAGAAAACTACGTCCTTCAAAGTGCAGATAGGTTCACTAGGGACCAATCGACCAGACCCTTTTCCAACGAGCATACGTATGAGAATAATGTGAAATGGCAAATTTATTTGTTCCAAAGAATCCAAGTGACATGAAAACCAATAAGCAACAATGTACTCATTTGGTCAATACCACTTCCATAGTCATAGGAAGCATATCAGAAGTGAGGGAGAGGGAAGGGTATGAAAAAAGGGCATACAACCCCACCCATATTTTTAGAAAATGTCACGCAATTTGACAAGCTAACGAAAATTAATTTGCAGCACAGTCAGCCAGAACAACAAATTTGCGTACTCAACAGTTTTAAGAGTTTTTTTTAAGAGATGACTTTGCTGATTTTTCACAAAAATATCAATAAATTCAAAGATATGTAGAACATCACGTCAACCACACAGTATTTACAGTCAACATAATATGTCAACGATCAATTAACCATATAGTATAATTACCTAAAATAAAGCGATGTTTATTCAAGTAATTATAGCAAGTGCCTCAAACAATGTACATCGTTATGAACGGTGACGGTCCACAACCAGACAACTGGCTCTACCTGGCAGACAGGCATTTGACCACAGAAAGGTGATTAAGAACCTAATCCATATTCTCTCATTGGACTTCAGGCATGGCAATAGCAAAATTTATCAGCAGTTATTACATTTAATCACAATTTCCGCGTTTTCTCGCTGTGCACCTGATGGGCTATTTTAAAGTAAATCTAAAGACATTTTGAAAAAACCAAAACCACGATTCTTTTGCAATGCGACATTTTTTTCAAAAAGGACATTTTTTGTTTGAAAAAGCGGCACTTTTGAACTTTTTGGAAAAGTGAGTCAGCCAGGCCCCCCAGTCCCCTGGCTCCTGCATCTACACCAAAAAGAGTTGAGCACAGATGACGCGGAGGATAAATTTTGTTTACTGTAATAAGCTTACTGCTTTTGATTACTACCAGTCCGCCGACTCTTGACATTGTGCCCACTCTTGTGTGCCTTCACTGTATATCTTGGAGAGGTTGATGATGTATGCCAAACAACTTAAGCCAGATAAATCTCTAGTCTTAACATTGTTTCAGTCCTTGGGAAACTTAGCATACGTGCCTCGATTCACGTCAGCAAAATACCAAGGCTATCATATTATGTTACAAAAATCACAGAATCTCTGTGAATTAAGGGGTGGAAGATTCTGAACAGTAGATGTCATATAGGCTCGCACATAATAATCAGTGAAAGAAGTCTGGTACGAAATTACTGTTCGTAAATAGCTCTTATCAATACTGCTGTTGTAATACTTACAATCAAGAGTATAAAATAGAGAAATACTTTGGAGTTTGCTTTCGTCTGCCTTTGCTGCTACAATGTTACAGTAGACACATAGTGTCAAGTAGATGTATAGCCTTTAAAATTAAGATTCGGTGAGGTTCAACATGTTATGAAGTTTCTTGTGCTTATGCTTCAAATGAATATAATAATACCGAC
Organism: Chironex yamaguchii; assembly: GCA_024741275.1. Lineage (NCBI taxonomy): Eukaryota > Metazoa > Cnidaria > Cubozoa > Chirodropida > Chirodropidae > Chironex > Chironex yamaguchii. The sequence goes on from JANTCA010076506.1 coordinate 1,931, forward strand.
CTTCGAAATAAAATAGGCCACTGTTTTGTTTTAAGCCAGTATTTCCGTACTCTTGTTTGTTGACTTGATAACAAACAAGATATTATCTATGTTAGCGCAGCTGTTATATTTAAAGATTTCACGTCACATATCCAAGAAAACAGACAACAGAAATTTTAGGATGAAATAAAATGCAACTAGTTCCATGAAGTTCAATGGCATGTGGCCTTGTCTTGCAACAGATTGGACAAGGCTGAAGCAAAGCACGATGTAACCTCGTCAGACCCATCATTAAGGGATGTCAGGAGGAAAAAGCTAACAAACTACGAAATTTTTTTGTTAAAGAATTTATGATTCGAGGCATAAAACTTCTTTTCAATATTCTTGTTCGTTGACTTGAAAACAAATAAGATACTATTTATGTTAGTGCAACTGTTGATTTAAAGATTCGTGTAAACGTTTTTGTGTCACATAAGCAAGGAAGAAAACAACACAAGTTCTAGCGCAACTAATTCCATGACATTTGATCTCCAAGGCTTGTGGCCTTATCTTGCGACAGATTGGACAAGGCTGAAGCAAAGCACGATGTAACCTCGTCAGACCCATGATTATGGTATGTCAGAAAGAAAAAGCTAACAAACTACCAAATAGTTTTGATAAAGAATTGAATTCGCGGCATTAAACTTCAAAAGATATACTAACATCTGTCAGACAGAAGTCATGCCATAATGACTAAAAACTCTTCCTTTGTAATCCCTGGTGATATTCTTTTATCCATAGTCACGTTTTAGGAGCGATAAGCCAAACACTTGAATAGTGAATTGGCATAAGCATGTGCGAGTGAGTGAAAAATAGGCATTTGTTCACACAGCTAAATTGATACACAGATGAAAACTTGAAATGTTGCGATAAGGGTTTACATTGACTCTCTTCACGTCACAACCATTTCACCAAAATGCTAAAAACGTGGCTACTTCCGAGCCATACTTTTAAAAATCAGGTTACGAACAGTCAGAGTAGAATTTAAGATAAAGGTAAAAAACAAGTCAATATCAAAGATTCTACTCAATTTATGGAAACCTAAAGTATCTTCCAATTAACTTTCTATATATGTATTATATAATGTATGGGTTATGTAAGGGCATGGGAGGAAAATCAAGGGCATTGAAGAAAATTGAAGAGAAGGGAAAGAAAGAGCAGGGAAGAAAAAGAAGAGCAGGAGAATGATCATAAAAATGGGGAAAATCAGCTGAAAAGGAAGCAAAAGGGGTCTTTGCAACATGTGGGAGCTTCAGTGATGGGTACTAACACAGGCAATTTTAGTGAGGTTTCTCGAGTATTTTCTCAATACATATGGCTTTATAAACAAGTCATTACCAAATAATAGCAGTTTCCCTGTTAAGTTTTACTTCAGTAAACAGCAGTATGGATCCACACATTCCTGCATTATTTTCATGTTCAAGCTCAGCCCTTCCACTAAATTGTTAGAGAGCTGTTGAATAACTTTACTAACAAACAAACAGATGCTGACACAAACAGGTCCTTGGTGGAGGCAACTAGCACTAGTAGGAACTGGTCCACACTCCCACATATATACCAAAGAACTGATAAAAAAAGATTATGATTGTTTCCTTATGGATGTCAGGAGCAACACTAGAAGACACAAATATTTAAAAAATAAGCACATGTGGCACTTCTCTGGCATTTACCAATCTCTTACCAATCTTTCGGCAAAGTACTCAGAGATTAAGTGGGGTCAAGGAATGGGAAGGAAAAGCAAGAAAAGGAAAGAGAAATAAATAGAAGGGATATTTGGGAGGGAAAGAAATTGTGAAAAACAAAAAAGGAAAGAAAAGGGGAAAAAGAAAACGGAATGGAAGGCGAAACAAGGTGATCAAATCTTTGAGTAAAAGAAAGTAAAGTAGTACGGTGGTAGAGAAGAAACAGAGAGATAAGAAATGGAACATACAAGAAGAAATCACTTCAATGACAGACAATTATGGTTCAGTACAGAATGTTTGCTTGTTGTAAAACCACAATCCTGCATTGATAATATCAAGAAATCACAATCATACATCACAATAAACAAGATTAATATTTTCACAGTGAATACAGCATTCATCAACTACATAGAGGACTGATATTCCAAAAATCACACTCACTGGTTTCACTGAATCGTGGAGAGGAAACGGTTAACATATTCAGTCCTTTTCGTGAGCAAAATTACGTGCGTGTGGCAAATCACACATGTAAATAAATTTGCAAATGCAATCGCACTTAACAAATCAACAAACATTTTTCCATTCTCCTCTACTGTCTTGTAAACAATTATCGGGGATTTGCTGTACTTTTGAAAAGTAGAGAACTTGATTTTGCTGCCAAAGTTACATGAGCAAATAAAAATTGTTTCCAAGGGCCACTTGCTTTCAGTGAAAATTTACACGAAATCAGTTATCACACTTAACATATTAATGGTGACTTAACTGAAAGACAAGCCACTGGGTTGAAAGGAGCATTCAGACAAAGGCAAACATCAAGTGGTAAACAATTAACAAGGTGGTAAACAAGTAACAAGGGAAAAGCATAGACAATCATGAGAGTAAGGGAAATTGATGTTAACAGAAAAATGCAAAAACATCTATTTTGCGCATGTGATGAAAAGCATGCGCAATTGAACTTGCACATGTGCAGGTGTGTGCAGTGCGATCGCACGCCCTAAACAAAAAGGACTGCATATCCAAGATAAGTAAGAACAACACAGAGCTGCATTATTGCCCATCAAACAATAACATCAAACCAAGGATGATTAAATACAATGATCTTGATTAAAACACCATGCGGGTATGTGCAAAACAAATGATCTTTCATTTGTTGTCTAGTGTTCACTTGCACAGCTATATACACAGACTTGGAAGAACCCAGAAAACCTTTCCTGCACTTGAACATATTGGCTATTTACCTCGATACTGTTCACGCACTAACAATATCTCAAGAGTATTATTCTTGACTATGGTCAAAATTTCCTTTCAGTTCTTTTTCCTACCCATGTTGTGTATTGTCTTAGAAGCTTGTTAATTTCTCCATATTTGTCTTTTGGTTTGGATTTTAGAATTTCCTCTCTGTTTGCATACTGAAAAATGAGTAAAATTGGGTAAGATAAATAAATAAGATAAAAAATTTGAAGGTGCTACACAAATTACTGCAACAGAAAAACACTAACCCAAAATTAACATCAACAAGTAACAACACAAAACCTGAAGCCCAGTGAAACTTAGGTCTTATTAAACAAGATGAGGAGTGGATGACATGTCCAGTCTTCATATGACAGCCGAACAATGTGCAAAAACAGTCAAATCTGCAATAGTTAGGGTCTGCACAATGACAGGGCAAGGTCAATGGGGAGCAGTAGCAGGGTATCATACATGGATAGGCCACAGTGGATGCTCAACACCTTGATCTCACGCTTCAAATCGTGTACGTCAAGTCAAGTTTACATACATGTCTAAACAAGAGTCACTTTTTATCAAAAAGCAACCAAGGCCAAATGCTCATTGAGGACTTTCATAACACATTTAAATACAAACATTTCACTCTGCAAAACTGCACTAAAGAATAAGAAGACACCAGGATGGAAGAGACAAATCTAGAAGAATTCATGGCATGATCCTAGCCTCCCTTGGTCTTTGTATCAACAAGATGACCTGCAGACTGTCATGGGATCGTTAAAAAAAGAAATGGATCAGAATTCTTGAACCTACTGCCTTGAAAATGATCATCAATACATTGACTATCAGAGCTTTAGAACAAAATACTTCATCCCATGGATGTAAAGTAAAATATATTACTTAGTACTTTCATTGGCCAGAAGCTAACCGATAAGGTGCAAAATCTACGATGATTATCGTACAATTTGACAAAATCTTATATTAGACTTGCCACAAGTTAAAAGCAGTAATTATATTGGAGGTACATCACTAAGTTTTTTGACACAATATACTCGACTCAGATCACATGTTTCAATACTTGATTGAAAATAACTACTATCGTTAACTATAAATAGAAGATATTTCAGTGTATAAATATAATACTTCTTAAAAAACATACTGCAACTTGTGCACACTTTAAAAACTCCTCAATCTGTTTATTACATCTCTCGTCTTCAAACCCAGATGATTTCCAACAGTTGCTCAGGTTTCTTATTTCCTCCAAGCATGATGCCTCTATAATATACAGAAGATAATAGGTAGCTGAACAGTACCGAACAATGCTAGACGAAGCAGCTAGATATAAAGGTATAGACAAGGAGACAGGTTTTTGTGGGAACATAATGGCAAGAGTGCTAACTATTGCACACCTGAAGCCAACCAGGCATGTGGTGGCACATAGCCATTTCTTTGCAAAATGCTGGCATGCTTAGGGTGAATCTACATCGCACTCAATAATTTCTGCACAAAAATGTAAGGAGCAAAAACACAACAACATATGAAGACAACAACTTCAACAATTCATAATTTTCACAAACAATTGAAAACTAAATACAGGAAACAATGTTTTCACCATTTCAGTTATGTCAGTTATTTCAAATAGGTTGATATGTGTGTTGATGTCTAGCAGTGACAACTTCCATTTTAAATATGTCAAGGTGTGACAATTTGCACACCTGGAAAACTGCAGGCATGTGCCAGGGCATGCATGTGTGATCACATCTTTTCCATGAAAGCCTGAGATACAATACTATGACCATAGCTCATACAGTCATAGCTCAAAAAAAGATTACAATTAAAACTTAAACTTCTTCACATATGATCTGAACTGAGTCAAAGACTAGCAATTTATAAAAAAGATAATGGTTGCTATTTTTCACATTGTGTTGGGAAAATTCAGGGAAAATAGTCAGAATCTAAAGTTGACAGCATTAAACAAGATGTCTTGTTTCCCAGTTTTGGCAAAGAATGCGCCTGTATAGATATCAGATTAGTCAAGCAAGTAAAAGGACTAATTGTCTGAGGATGTGGGGGAACAGGGCAAAAACTTTAAGGATATTATGGCTGTCAAACCCGGCAATTGACATTAATTATCCTTTGGTAATGTGATAGATTATAGTGACAAATAAATGGAACAGACTCGACGATCGCATGTAGGTGACAAAGCTGACATGAAACAGGACAAGATCAGTTGGCTAACCCATTGTCATCTTTACAAAGATTAATGAGCCATTTTAAGACATGATCATTACTGCCCACTACACTGATATTCCGAAGACTGACTAAGTTCAAATATTAACAAACACATAACTAAGTTTGTCCAGAAATCACACATTCTACTATTATTCTTAAGTGTCAGGTATGTGACCTATCAAAAGCAAATGACTCAGTTCAGGGGCTGGCATGGTAACATATTTGCACAGTAATGTGTGCGAGGTTTTAAGCTGAAATGAACCCAACCCCCCTTCACCACCCCCCGTGTAAAAAACTCGCAGCAAAAACAAAGAAAACAGTAACAAATCATCAGAAGTCACATCCCTTGACCAGTTGTGTAAGGATTCAAGTCAAAATACTAATCTTTAAAAATGTCATTGCTTGGATCATGGATCCAAGGTTATGACTTCTAAGAAGTCAGAATTCTGGTCCATATTTGCTTTCATGACAACTACTTGCGGTGGTTTTAATCGTAATGTATCACAAAGTCTACTAAGAATTTCATAAACCTTACATACAACATGATAGTTTCATTCCTTCATATCATTTTCTTAAAAATATTCAGGCTATCGTTTTTCCGAGGGTGTTCTTCAATGTGGTAAGTTATTTAACACAGTTCACGACCAGTGAACTGCGTTAAAGTTGCAATCTAACTTTACCAACTAACGTCAACCACTATTCACAAATACTTACTTCCAAAACTTTTACGCTGATGAAGAGCCACTGGTCGTAACGCTGTGGGAACCTTACCCCTTTTTACACCATATATAATTGTTTGACCTCTTGCCAATGTGGGAGCATTGAGATGTACCATTTTGAACGACTGGCATCAAAGTTGCACAGCACAGCCTTTGTTAATTAGCACATAGTCCCTCTCCGTAAATCTGAAAATGAACTGCAACTCTTACTGTATAAGATATTTTAACGAGCTTTCACATTCAGTAATCAGCTTTGAAAGAACTTGCTTAATCACTGTCACAGGCAAAGAGACCACTGATAAGTGACAAAAAGGGCAGAAATAGGGGAGACCATTATTAATTTGCCTCTTTTTGCAAAAACGGAATCTCGTTATCATCGTCGTAGTTGTCATTTAGCCCGAGTTTTGGTCGTCTGTGGTGGCCCCTGGTGAAAAAGGCCCAACCTTCACGATTGCTAGTCTGCAATCTGAGTTCTTCGATGGTATTGCCAGTTACTGCCTTCACGGTGTCAGTCCAGGTGGTTCCTAGTCGTCCGCTTACTCTTGTACTAGCAATGGAACCTGTTAAGGTCTCCAGACTCTCTCCGACAGAATTTGGACGGTCTCGTTATCATAATGCACATAAATCATTCCTTTTGGTCACAGGATAGAGACAAGTATAACTTTCTACTCTATGGTCAGGCCCCCAGCTGACATTTTTTGGTATCATTCGTAATCCAATTAGACAATTTGATGGTATTTTCTATCCATTCTTTAAAGCTCCTAAATAGACTCCCTTCTTTGTTTCCTTCACTGGATGCAAGTACAAAGATGTTCGTTCTCCTTCTCCAATAATTCATTCTGATATTTCTGTTTTCGTCTCTCCTTACATAGGCTCTTCTCGGACTGCAAGCATTGAAATATCAGTTGATTTCTCTGAACACTTCACTCAAAGAACTCGCCAAAATCATATCTCCGAGCCCTCGATCATTTTTTCTCCTCTTAAAATACAGCACTTATGGATGCATTACGCTACACACCGAGCAAGATTTCTTGCTAACTTAACTTTCAGCAATGTTTTTGTAGTATATTCGTTATAATTAGGAACTAAACTCTGGTATCTATCTATCTATCTATCTATCTATTTAACTATACTTCATTAGATTACATAATTTGACTAAACCATTTTCCTTTATTGCAATGTTAAACAGGCACGCACACGTGCGCGCTTGTACACTTGTTTCCATTACAGATTAGGTATTTCTTCGCCAAAAGGGACTTACTTAATAGCCTATGGCTAATCTTAGCAGCGCTACATCAAGCGTTGGCCATAACGTGACCACACCTCGTGATTAAGTTAGGCTTAAATTCTAGTGTGATTTTGGTCTAGAGGTATAGAACTTAAAGGTATAGAACTGGTAAATCTTGAGGTATTCACCAAAGGGTTGAGTTGTCATCCGCTGTGAATACATTTAGTGATTCCTTTTGTGACAGCCAAGCTAATGACCAAAAATATCTTAATGTAGGATTTCGAAACCCTCTCTTGCTTGATTATAAGAAAAAGCTAAAGCGGGACTCTATTATAACAATGTCAACCAACTCTGTCCGTGCTGGTAATGACAAGAGAAGATAAGTGCGAATTGACTTCAAAGGCATCTGAAATAGATGCCTCCATCTGGTTATAATGTCTTGAAATCCTGTCTTACATCTTGGAGCTTGTGTCTTGTCTTTTGAAATGATGTAAAATGACTGACAAAGTGTGGTCGAAGACAATCTCAGTCTATTTTAGAAGTTTGATGGTTTAAGACATAGGCTTTTAATATTGTTGTTATTGTCTGACCCATATAACGACCTTTCAATCCTGAGAAGGCAAGTATCGAATCCTGATCACCACACAAAAGACATCGGTGAAAGACTGTAGCTCCCAAAAATGCTCTCTCTCTTTTGGAATGCTCTCTGATCCTTGAATGGGAGTCAGCTACCGTCTGTGATGGTCACTGCTATTTGTTTTAGGTTTTTTTACATTGTTTATATTTTTGCTATTTTACTGTCCTCTCAATCAAGCATTGTAAGGACCGACTATCAGGAGCGTGCTTGGTCCTGCGTCGTTGTTTGTATTTCAGTGGCTTGTTACGAATTGTTCAATTTTGATGCCTAGCGACATGACATAATCAAAGATCGTACTTTAAAACCCACACTTTATTGATCTATAACGTGACCAGTACATTGCTATCATCCACGGGACTGTTTATCCATTTAAAGGATAATGTTTAATTGAAAAAAATGGCGCTTTTTGAAATCATGGTTAAAAACCGACGTAACCAGGGCTATGCAAAGAATACTGTAGTAACACATTGCATGTGAGTTTAATCATAGTAACTATTACCTCCGCCAACGAGGTTATGTTTCTATGGGAGATTGTTTGTTTGTTTGTTGCTTCGTTTATTGGTTTGTTTTTTAGCAAAATAAGTCAAAAAAGTATATACGGATTTTGACGAAATTTTCAGGATAGGTCAGAAAAAGCCTAACTTAAAAGGTTGTTAATTTTTTATGGTGATCCGGATCACTGTCTCTTTGTCTGTCTGTTTGTGTGTCTGTCTGTCGGCAGGATTATGCAAAATCTACGAAATAGATCGTCATGATAGAAGTCAGTCCTGAAATTTTCTTATGATTCCAGTGAAATCCTAGATTCTGGATCACATTTTCGATGAGTAAACTTATTAGTGCTAGTGACAGATAATGCAGTTACCATATTACCCGAAGCAAACCCCTGTTAATTGAATAATATTACTGGCCTGACAGAGGTTTGCAATCTCGGACTGATTCTGTATCACTTCATACATTACGAAAAAGCCTAATTTTCTGGGATGCCTCTCTTGCAGCCTGCCTGCAGATGACTGTAAGCATGAATTCTTTGGTGATAATCCTTTGGTAACAAAGGGTGATAATAGCAAGAGTGGTGGTGTTCAAACATCTGTTATAATGACATTGAAAGATCAAGATCATAACACAAATGTACGAACTGGCATATTTTAGCCATAGCCAAGCCTGCTACTGTTTAAAGTTATCCTTCTTTAAAATGGTTCTTCATTTTTATATCTATTTAAATAGCGTAAGTGAAACCTTTTAAAGTTTTAGACATTTATGTTTTTCGCCATGAAAGCTTACTTTTCACTCCATGTACATTTGTTTTTTCAGTTTCATTGCATTTGATACTCACACAGGTGATTTTATTTTCGTAAGGTATTTTGTAAAGAAATAGTGGAAGGAAAGACATGTTATAGTGCTTAGATGGCTGACAGGATACATAAGTATGAGGTTGTAGCTATTGAAGGAACAAGACAATGATTATATGTAGACGGAAAATAACTTTTAATTGAAGTTTGTTGAAGAAATCTGAAAGAGGTTTGGCTTACAAGAAAATTTTTCTTTACTGCTCTAGTCAAGGTCAGAATTCGAAAGGACGTGACACTTCATCTTGATGGTGGACGTATAGAACTAATTACTTTGATGATTTTTCTTGGTAGGGTTCAGTTCTCATCAGTTGTGAATACATTTAGTGATTCCTTATGTGATAGCCAAGCTACTGACCACAATACTTAATGTAGGATAGCGAGACCCTTTCTTGCTGGATTGTAGTTGCCCTCCTACAGATTATAGCAAAAAGCAAAATCGGTGCTCCATGAAAACAATTTCAATCAACTGTATCCGTGCTGATAACGACAACAACAATCTTAATGAGTCTGGACAAGGTAACAGAGAGAGAAAGTGGGAATCAACTTCATAGGCACTTGAAATGAATATAATCTGGTTATAATGTCTTGAAATCCTGTGTTTCATCTTGGAAATCGTGTCTTATCTTGCTAAAATAGTGCACAGTGACTGGCAAAGTGCGGTCTGAGACAATGTCAGTCTATTTTGTCAATTGGCCACTGCTTCTTTACTCTTATGTATTACTGTTTTACTACCCTGTCAGTCATGCATTGTAATGATGACTATCAGGGATTTTTTTGGTCCACAGCCCTTTGATTTCAGTGCCTTGTTACGAATTGATCAATTTTTATGTCTAGCGAGATGACGTAATCAACTATCTGACTTAAAGACCACACATTATCGACCTATAAAGTTATAAATTTATTGGCATTATTCACAGGACTGTTTACCTATTTAAATGATAATGTTTATGTTATGAAAACATAGCCCTAGCACTTTGTATGTTTGTTTAATCATAGTAATTATTAATGTAAAGTGCTCTTATGAAGGGCAGATTTAGCACAACTTTAGATGTTTTGTCGACCACCTTACTGTTCAGACATTTATGCTGGCAGAAAAATCTTTAACTTCTACCTAAATATCATCGTTTATTTTAGATTTGGAGATTCACCGTCGCTAACTAATATAATTGACAGCCTTGAGCCAACGTTATTTGTACTTGGCACCCTTCACACACCTTTTAACTTTTTTGGTTGAATGTAACAGGTCAAAGTTTTTTGACGGACCTATTAGTTAATTTACATGTCTGAAATTTATTGAAAATCGAAATGTCGTCTGTTTGATTAAAGAGAAGATATCAAATTAGGCCTCGAACAGAACTTTTTTTCACTGCAGCAGAGAGTGAATATTTTCTGGGGTTTTTTTTTGTAGTATACATCACCATTACGCAGTATAAATCACTTACATGATCCCAGGCTGACTCAGCATACAAGGTGGAGCAAGTTCCATTGGTTGATTATGATGAGAATAATAACACCTATGTCCAGAAGTGAGAAGCTGAATGTTTGAATTGTAGTCAATTCTAAGCCATTGGCTAGTTCCCCGACCATCATATTTTCAGGTGGGATAGTGAACTTGTCTCTCATATCATCTTTAACCGTCACTCTTTGTTATAAGATGGTAACATTTGTTACAGTTCAGTTTTTTCTTTGGTATCAATATAGCTTCTTTTGGGAAAGCGGATCCAAGTCTATTTAAATATATGTTGCCACCAAATTATCTTTTTGCAAATTTTCTCTTTATACCCAGACAGAATAATACTCGCGCAGTATCAACCTAATATTGAACTAAAAAGCACAAAATTCAAACGTTGAAAACAATTATGTAATATATAACTACTATATTAGCCCGCATGCCTTCAACTACCAAAACCTTTATTGTCGTTAATAAAGTCACTCTCGTTACCATATAGCCATCGTCATCACGCTTTTCTTTGCGGCGACTTTGTACATTCCGATGGTTACCATCACCGCCATTTCTACCATTAGCCGTCGACATTACCATCTCGATCATCGCCACCAAATTCACGCTTGTCACAACAGTCGCCATCACCATGCCAACCAGCAGTACCACGTTTTTGACGCCACTTTTTGTTATGCGACATATTCGCCATTACGGTTGACCGTCAGCAAGGAGCGACACCGTCAGCGAGGGGCGACATCATGGGGAGAACTGGGAAGAATCTGTCCCCTCCCCAATATTCACCAGACCCGATTTCCTTTTGGTGGCTGACGCAAAAAGTCTTGTTGTTGTTTTTTCTGTCAGAAATAGAATTGAATTCCCAAGACCAGAAATACTAGTCATCTTGAAACTTTGCGACATTGTGCTGAAAACATACATAAAAGTTTTATTCAAATGAAGCTCTCCAGAGTACGAATCGTCAGCAAGGGAAGTATAGATATATGGCAACCTTTTTATACGGAACATGTATCGAAACTAGCCAATCATAAACAAGACAGGAAAAAGGCATTATTGAAAGAGTCCAAGTGAAAAAACGAAGTCTTTCTGCCTACAGAGAACTGGTTTTCTTGTTTTAATGTAGACAAACTCCATAACACTTAGATGAAAGGACGATCTAACTGTGCCAATTATCCGAAAATTCTCGTGCTTATGCATTTTGGCGCATTATAAATTTTGTGGCACGACTGTTTCTCTTATAAAAAAGAGATACGCGGCTACAGTATGAAAAGCGACAGATGAAATCATTGATATGCATGTAAAAAAGGAAATCAAAATGGATGTTTAATGTTGCAGGAATTGAGGACATACATCCATCTCCACTGATGCCTAACCTGCCACTGCAATTTGTCCTTAATTCAAAAACGTCATCTCTGCTGCAAGATTCCCCTAGTAATCTCTGCTGCAAGATTCCCCTAGTCATCACTGCTGCAAGATTTCCCTAGCCATCTCTGCTGCAAGATTCCCGTAGAGAACGTCATCTCATACTTTCAATGGCTAGATCATGGTTGTGGTTATGTGTAATTGATAAATGAAGATATTACCAAATACTTGTATAGATTATATGTTGCCAAAATCTATTTTTCTATTATGCTAAACATTGAGAGAATAATGCAAAGTATGTTCTTATTTTCATTAAGCTTTGGGGTTGTAATCTGTGTTGTTGATTATTTTCCTTATAATTTACTTTGAAATCAAAACATATCAACAATTTACCTTAGCACATATTTGCCTGCTTGTTTGCAAGATAGACACGAATACAATAATTTGCATGACTTTTGATTGTGAGTTTCTAAATTCCTTCTTTTCCAATCCTGCATTTGAAAAATTGAATTGGAGTATTTTATACCTTACACAACCTCTCAAGACATATTTGTATCAAAATGAAAGGTTATGTCTTATAACTGTGGTGTGTTGTTCAAACACTTGTCCCCATCATCATACTGATTTGATGTTGCCGAGGGCAACTGGTTTGCACCTTTTTAATATATTGAAAACAAATATTAGTTACAATAGTGATAAAGATGAAAAGTAAGCTGTTGGCTCTAGCTTATTGATATATGTTGTGCCCTGTTACTACATTAATGATAGCAAAGATTGTTACAAAAACTATGTTCATTCATTTTTGTAAGTTGTTAGCATTAGTATTGATTACAAATCTTGTTTTAAAAACCCGGGAAAAACAACTGATGAATACAAGGAATTGAAATCTACAGTAAGTGGTTTCATATTGACCCTTATCTTTAATTTTAGGTTTGAAATACTTGTTTATATATATATAAAGTGATTAGTGATAATTATGGGCAAAATGATAATGACGATGATGATGATTATTGACGTTGAAAAAGTAACTGATGAAGACTAATGTCGAAAAGTGTATTTTTTGAGTAAATATATATATACATATATATAAATTCTTCAAAAAATAAGCATTTCATATAACGTTTCGAATAATTCTTCTTCAGATTACTTTCCATACAACA
>JANTCA010076517.1:0-14996 GCA_024741275.1 Chironex yamaguchii
TTGGTGTGCCATGGGTGGCAGGATGTTTTGTGTAGGTATTGATGTGTGTCTGTAGGTTTGCAGTAAAGGTCTGTCTCCAAAATGCCCTCCCTGTTTGTAACTTTTGACGACTGTGACAAAATTAAAACGGGAAGATCATATACGAAATTGGACAAAAGGAAAAGAATTGAAGATGGACAAAAAAGTGATTAACGTAGAAGAGGAAAGACTAAAGTAAAAGAGAAAATATACGAAAATGAACAAATGAATGATTGAAAAGTGAATAACCCTGGATAGGGTATCATTCAAAGTCTCAGTCTATGTTAAGTAAGTGAAGTTAAAGGATTCCCAATGCACATTTAAGTCGTTTCTCGATAGTGAGGCTAAGGTTGTGGTTAATAGTGATGTGATGGACGACATTCAGAAGCTTTTGTGGTGTTAGCCGAGTTTATTGGTTACATATTACTTAAGTATTATTTTCAGGTCCTGAAACTTGCAACAGACCTTACAGGAGATATTTTCTCATTACACAGCAATTAAACTAAGTGGTAACTGGTCCTTGAACGAAGACAGGAAGCTTTATGACGTGTGTGTATTGTCCTGCAAACTTATGGTTGGTCACTAGATATGTGCAAGTATTTATATGACCTTTGACCTTTTTTTAAGAATAATTGTTATTCTGAAGTGGCAAGACTCTAAACCCTTGCAGGATCTTCTTGTAGTTTGTCAGAGTGTGTTATGCCATGGGAAATCTCATGTTACATACAACGTTTGTCCTAGGCTCTGCGCGTCTTGGAATGATGAGTGGATTCATAACAGACAAGCAATTGAAAGACAATCAAATTCCTACCTCAGAAACATCATCACCAGCTTACGCTAGACTTTTTCACACCAGCGAGGGATGGAAGATGGTTGACAGTTTCAATCTCAAAACCGGTCTCTCTTTCACCGATCCGGTTATTTGGTTACTTATCGATCTTCTAACTGATAGAAAAATTACAGCTATCGATATTCAAGGAACGTTAAGAAAGTTTGCGATTGCTTATGAACAAAGGGATGCATCTTTCGTGTGGTTGAAACAGGGTAATGATAAAAAGGTAAGATGTCAGATTAGGTAAAAACAAATTGTAATTGATAAAGTTGTATTTGTCATGACAATTTAATTATGTTGGCAGGAAGCTAAAAATTAACAGTTTATAGAGTACCTTAGAATAGTTTCCAATCAAAATGTAATGATTGATCCACATCAATTTCAGAAAGATGAGAACATCAAAGTATCTTAATTTTTTTGTCCTGAAGTACTCTATTTACAGGTGGTAGACGAGCCCAGAATCAAGATTTTGCAAACTTACGAAATTCAAGAGAAGGCAATGAATTGCGAAGCATTTCGTTTGAATGCATTAAAATCACTAGTACCTTTATAGAAAAAGCTAAGATGATTTAACAACAAATATCTATCTATCTATCTATCTATCTATCTACTTATCTATCTATCTATCTATCTATCTACCTATCTATCTATCTATCTATCTATCTATCTATCTATCTATCTATCCAAGCCCATTGAGATCCCACTGCTGGGCAAAGGCCGCCCTCATGTGCATCCACTCCAGTCTATTCCACGCGATCCTCCTCCATCCCTGTTGAAACTTCTTAATCTCATCTTCCCATCTCGTGAACTGTCTTCCTCACCTTCTCTTTCTGTCTCTAGAGACATTTCCGGATAATTGTCAAGGCTAGCTCGTACTTTCATGTAAGCGTTTTGGAGTCTGTCTACATTAAAACAAGAAAACCAGTTCTCCATAGGCAGAGAGAGTTCGTGTTTTTCACTTGGACTCTTCCAACAATGCTTTGCCTCTTCATTTTCTCTTTGCTTCTTTTTCCTTTCTTGTTTATGATTGATTAGTCTCGAAACATGTTTTATGCAAAAAGGTTGCAATATATCTATACTTTCCTTTGTGGTGATTCATACTATGAAGAGTGTCAGACCAAGAAGCTTTTAAGGATTCAGCGCAATGTCGCAATTTTTAAGTTTTGTACCACAAAAAGATTGTTCAAATTTTGTATTCGTAAACTACCACTTGCTACTCAGACTTAAAGCCTTTTGTCAAAATACTTTGTGATATAAGCGAAGTGATGATCATATACTGATTACCTATCATGATTAATATTATCTCGCGAATGTTCTGTCGAGAATTTTACAGGAAATTATGATAGTGATAAGAAAGGAAAAGTATTTTAGATGCTTTCCGAGGAAGATGACAAAAAATGGTTTAAAGTCCTTCCACGTAACTTTATACCGAATATATTCCAAGCACACTGTTATCTGTTAGAGCAATTTTCCTCTTGATTATGAGACTGTGTAAATGTACATTCTTAATTAGACTTAATTAGTAATTAGACCTTTATTTTTAACTTGTGTGAGATCACGTCTGATACCAACTCCACTCAGACCAGCAAGAACAACCACAAAGGCATGCTCCTCAACCAAAAGTGTACTCCAACGCCGGTTGGATATGTTTTTGCAACACCACAAAATTATTGGCTTTGGTTCTTGTTAAAATTAGCTCTTAGTAGCAAAATTGAGTTTAGTAAAGTTATTGTTGTTGTATACATGCATTCTTTAGAGTTTTTAGTTTGAAGAAGGAACAGCTATTCCATGCTTCTCGTTTAAATTTAAAGATGATCGAAGTTTCGGAAGTTTTTATTGTGCATTAAAGTGTATTTTTTCAATTTTTCCGTGAAATCACACCTGTAACATTACTACCTTCTCCGAGTTAAAGGAGTTACATAGATTGCGCTGGTTGTAGCTCAACCAATTGAATGATAAACAGATTTGGTGTTTTATTTATCTTTCTGGACCTTAATCATATTGGCCTTGTTCTTTTTTAGGGTGCTTTGCATCTCTGACATTTGTGGCTCCGATTAACCTTTGTCAGGTGAATCGGAGCCACAAAGTCTAAATATTACAATTTGTACAACTATGCTGCTCTCTTTCAGCATTACACGCATGCGCGCGCGACAA
Source organism: Chironex yamaguchii (assembly GCA_024741275.1). Lineage (NCBI taxonomy): Eukaryota > Metazoa > Cnidaria > Cubozoa > Chirodropida > Chirodropidae > Chironex > Chironex yamaguchii. The sequence continues at coordinate 3,005 of JANTCA010076517.1, forward strand.
CAAAAAGAGAGAGAAACAATCAAGATCAACATAGATCATCATAAAATGATATGATTTGTGCAAACCAAATCTTGTGCCATATTGTTATATATGATTAATGTTAGAATGTCTCTTTCAGATTTTTATTAGGCGTTTTATAAATGACACTGCCTCTGTCTCTACGTTTGTTCTGAACGAAACCATCATAACAACAAAGCTCAAGCTCTATGCAGACACATCTGTGAAACGACCTACGGCAAAATTTGAGCTGAGGGGGTACTTTGATCCATTCCACCGTAAGTATGCTCTTGAAATCACGGTATTAGTAGATAATTGATGCTCTGTCATTTATGAACTGTAATATCGTAATAACAAATAATGAAGTTTGGTTATTACGTATTATATATCAAATGTAATTTGTTTGAAAAAGAAACTTGATAATTCAATGATAGTTTTCATTGCACAAAATGATTCAGAGTCAAATTGGTTGAATTCAAACACAGGCCAACTAACTTCTATGATATCCATAAAGCTGTGCTACAGATTTGGCATGTACAGATGCTGATACAAATGCAATGTACACAGTTGATTAGGATAGGAAAAGAGAGAAAGCAAAAAGAAAGAGTTTCATGTAATGTTCTGTGTTTGAACTTTTGAACAGGAAAAATGCTGGGTCAAGTCTACCAGATCTCTTGCGACAAACTTGTGACAAAAATTAACCTGGATGGAGTGGATGTTTCATCGTTGAAAGCCGATAATTGCTATTCGCATTTTGTATAAGGAAGTGCTTCATAGGGAAGTTATTGCACGGATGGGCAAATACGTAAGGGATATTTAGCACTGGATAGGAGACTGCTGAGGAATTTTAGACATCAAATCCTGAACAATTAATATGAAACACGCAAACTGCAACTGAGCTTTGATAACGTTTATGGTTGTTACATATTGTTGTCGTCTTGAGGAAGTTGACGAAATGATAATTATACACAACTGAATTCAGATACTACTTTTGTGAAGTCAGACTTGTTTTCTCAGCTAGTATTTTATGTAAGAGAATGAGGTATTAATAAGTTGGGGTTTTCATTCATAGACAATTCAAATAATGCTTATCTTAATTGTTTTCAATTATTTGTTTTTACGGCTTCTGGCATCCTTCTGATCATTTATATACTTGTACTTAGTTTTATTTCAAAGAAACACCAAGGAAAAGTTACGGAACTGCTGAGGAATTTTAAGTACTTCAATTTTTTCCTTCAGTTGAGGATATTTTAGTACTGAAACAGTCGGAATATCGTATTTAAAATGATTCAAGTCAAAAAAGAGGCTCTGAGCATTCTCGGTAATCAACGCATTGCAGTTATAGCTGATATTCAAACTTCTGTCATGGTCATTAATTCTTAATAGTTTGTTGCTGTGTTCATAAGTTCAAAAGTGTTAAAGGTAACACCTTTAATTTGTTGCAGCTGATCACCACTGGATGTTTGGCAACACCAAATTAAACTACGTCAAAGATTTAACAGGCCTTTGCCATCTTCAGTTTGATAAATGGAGAGTAGAAAACGGTCGGATGTTGATAAAAACAAGAATAGATGGATCTTGTAAGAGCTGTGATCTTACTGACGATTGTACTGTGCATCCAGATAGCTGTCCAAATGGATTAAGTGTTTCTTTTCAAGTAGCCAGTAAGTGATACTTCATGACAATTTTCGTTATTCGCTGCAGAGACTGCTAATGGAGAAGGGGAAATTTATCTTCAATTTAGCATATGTGAAAAATGTCGAAAAGTTTTGAAAAGAAAGACATTTTTAAGCTTTCCCTTAGTAATGTACCTGATTAGAAAATCTTCTTCCCTTTAACTTGATACATTGCGACATGTACAACTTGCATTCTTTGGCTTCGTGACTCCGGGTTCGATGTTAGAAACGAAGGTGGGACAAGGACGTGCATTTCTTTACGTCACATCCATTCTGTGGTTTCGAGATTCAAGTTTGCACTAAAACGCATGACTAGGAAAAATAATTCATGATTTTGTATGCTACTTATATAAATGAAGGACAGAATTTCTAATCATAGTATAAAATTGCCATATGGCATCAGAAAGCCAAAATCAAAAATTCTCCATCATCAGGTCTAAAAACACACAAAACAGTCAAATCGGTTCAAGTTATTTTAACATCTCCACGTATTCTACATAATGACAATGATTTAATCTTAATCACTAGTGCACGACTTCTTTTTGAGACCTGATACTGGGTGTTAATATCCGAAATATTTCGTCAATTAAAGAATGCATGTCGTTGTTGGTTATATTAATTGTTGATCTTGGAATAACACTATGTTTTTGGCCTACTCGTCATTTGAAATTAATACCAAAATTAAATTCTATGTAAATCTTTAAACAACTGATGAGTGTTTACTTAAATCGCCCATGCGTTAAGATTTATTGCAAAACATAGAATGCATTAAACTGGGCTTAAAAATAAAACTCTCAGAAATAGGAAGACACACATACCTGACCGGTATATATAAGCTACATAAGATCTTAGACTATTCCAGTTTCCAATTAAATCTATGTCTTTTTCTCGATGACTTCACTTGACGTTGATTATCCGGCAGGGAAACTACTGATAAAAAAGCATATGCAAGCAGTCTAAAAAGACTTTCTCTTTCAAAGAAGATTGAAGGAACCTAGTTTGCAAGCAGTCACTCAGAACACTAGCAGATGAAATATTTTTATCCAGGCTAATCGACAGTTTGACAAACAAAGTTTGTATGATCCAACTTCGCACAGATCTTAAGTAGGGGTGGCAGAGATCCAGTAATAGATGCGTTAAATATAAACACAATTTTGTTTAAATAAAACCTTTCTTGTTGCCTCTTATCTCGGCTTACCCAAGCCTCATATGAACAGGATTATATTCGCGACCAACTTTTTCCATTTTTACTCTTGACTATATCGAGTACATGGATAATTAATTACTATATTTGAAATGTGCGTGTTAACAGTTCGAACTTGTTAAATGGTTTGCACGTCATAATAATTGGATATTGATCATCTTTTTCGAACAGGTTTACACCATGTTCATCATCATTATCAAGTCAAAGAGCCTACTTTGATTGCAATTTGGACTTCTGATGGTTGCAAAACAAACATTGGGCCCACGATGAGTTTAAAGAATCCAACAGCATTTTTCTTGTCTTCTGTTGGTATTCTTAAGTCAGACTTTATACATGCTTCATTTCTTCGTGCTACAAATATCGAAGAAAATAGTGAAGATTTTACAGTGACTGTTTACTTTGTCATCGGTAAGAGTGTTTCATACGTAGAAAGGTGTATGTTTTATTCGGACTCTAGCCTGGAAAACGAAAAGAAGAAATCCTTTAGTCTCATTAAAACAGTAAAGGTTCTATTTAGGATATGGGATTTTGTACATGAGCTCAGACAGGCTGTAGCAAGTAGTTCATGGCCGCATTATGGGGAAACTTCAATAACCATTATATTGTTGCCCTCAACAACAAATTCGCAGACTGCAAACAGAGTAATATCTACACAAAGTGTTAAATTTGTTTCCGCGACTATAATGAGTGAGTATAGATGTATAATTGCTCTTTTCTTGTCGCTTTTTAATTTTTTTGCCCTTTTTGTACTACCCCAATTTTGTATATAACTTTGATAAACATGAGGTGAATGCATATTTAAAGTTTAGCATGTAATGAACCGTAAGCTTTTTCTGACCCAGCTTTCGAGAGATCCTTCTCACATCGTCAAGCTATTAGAAATGTCGTGAATGTAACATAGATTGCAGTTTGAAAGTTTGCAGAGCATGAATCGTACAGTATTACACAACATGTTAGCTACAGATGGAGAAGAAGATGCGTTGGAATATACGTAAAACATTTTAGTTATACAATAAGAGATTTTGCTGTCAATGATAAGATAAAGTAAGATGAGAAATAAGAAAAATTTTACGACAGAAGAACATCCGTCAAAAACTAAAATCCAAGAGAAAAATACTAAGTGATGAAAAGGGTTAAATTCATTACTCGGAGTTGTACGTCATGATGAATAATCTTCGGCTAAAATTTGTCTATAATGAGTGATAGAGAAAACATCAAGAATTCTTAAATAATTGTACACATTTCCAGATTCATTTCCTTCATTTTAGTTGTTATAAGTCTCGCCAAATTTTAAGTTAGTGACAAATTATCCCAGCATTTTGCAAATGATATTAATTACATATTACCTACTATGAAACTGTGAGAAAACAACAACAATTCTTTGTTATTTGTTGTTGCATTTGTATGAAAGAAAGGGCAGTTGGAGTAAAGAGATCTGCGAAAAAGGGAGACAGATCTCGCCTGGAAAAGTTTTCGGTGAACAATAAATGCCCTTGTTTTTTCACCGTGCGATTACATGGACAATACGGGCTAGTGAGGTGATAATAAGGTTGAAAATAAAACGTTTGCGTAACAAGCCTTGTTTTGGCGCGCTAAACATTTGCATGAACCCTTTGTGTTGACTGACACGATGACTGCTAACAACACGACGACCTAAGATGCAAAACATATCGAAAGCGGATCACTTTTGACGCCGGAAACCCTTCAATCGTGTTTGACTTTCTTAAAAGGGTGGCCAAGTAAATCGAGATAGAGGTTTTTTAACATGAAAACTCTTAATAACGTAAGCTCTGTATAGAGAGTCAACTCGCCTACCAAGGCTCGCCTGCCTTATGTTAACAGACCGTAGAAAATATTCTTTTTAGATTAGAGTTCATCTGACCCTTAGTTTGTTCTTAAACCCCGTTTATACCAGCATACTATCTTTTATTTGCAGGCCAGCCGTTTCACGATGTCGGTAGCATGCAGGCATGAGAAGGTTTGAATCCGAATTAAAGCCACGTCGATATTCAAGTTTAGAAAAAGTCACAAATTGGCCCAAGCGGCAAGGTTTCATACCGGTCTTAAATCATAGCGGCATGCTTCCGATGTTTTGTAAACGGGGTCTTAGGCTGTTCTTCTTGTCCCAACTCTCATGTGTCGTTAATTATTGATGTAAAGACGACGTCTGTTGTTATTGAAATTGTCTAGTTCTCAATAAGAAAAATATTGAATGTTCTTTGCTTAGAATACTAACTGTTTCTAGGATAATGGGTGTTTTAAAAGTATCTTCGAATAATTTGCATTATAAGGATTCCGTAAACTTCTAGATAATACTGGTATGATTGTGAGGAGGATGTATTAAACAATAGCATCTTATTTTTGTCACCACTTCTTTTGTAACATTCTTTCAGTTTATCTTATAATTTCCTTGTCGCGAAGGCCCCGTAGCTTATGGAGATTGACATATCATAGTGAAAGTAGGGTATACTCAACTCTAATTTATATACTTAAACTGTGATAATAGCAATAAACTTTTGACAGCATGTTTTCTGTTTCAAAGGCGTACGATCAACGTGGTTTACATGATCCATACAGGGCATAAGCATAGCATAAACAACAACAGACATGAAAGTTAAAAATGCCAGAATTCTTATCAACGATGATGGGTAAATCAATAATGGTAGTAGTGTCCAGTGCGTTTCTGATCGTAACAATGGGATAATTTTTTTGTTTAGCTTTATTCCACCACTCTTATTAATTCACGTAAATATACAACAATTCCTTTATAGCTTGCAGTGAACCGGCAACAGATTACATTAGAGATGCTGTATATTATAGAGGACCGCCTTATGGGGACCATACAACTTACATCGCATTTTTCGGTACTGGTCTTTGTGATTTCGTTGACAAACTAAAGCTTGGCATCGATTTAAGGAAAATATATTTGGTCACTATGATTGCTACGCTTGGACACAAAACTGATTATTATAGTTCTCTGGTTACATCTTTTAAGCTGCATTACAGTACAAACAACAAAGAGAAATTTGTTTACAAAGATTCTCTTAACAAAGATAAGGTAAAGTTATCGTTTAACCTTATCAATTGCAGAATGCTAAATGTGGCTACTGAGCAGAGATTTGATTGTCCTATGAATCATTTTTTGTAGTATTGTAGGAACCAAATGCTACCGCAAATTTTATGATGCCTATTGAAATAACTTTCACCTGTAACTTCAGCTACTGATTATTAATGTCCTGCCCATGTAACACAGGCAATGTACCTAGAATGCTTCTATGACACTTGCGTGTGCGAAATGCCCGATAGTGTAGAAAGTAGTAGGCTAACCTTGGTTCATCAGATGTCTTAAATTGTCACTTTTTAAATAATAGGTAAAATCAACCAAGGCTTTTAGAATATAGATGTAGCATTGACATTTTCAATTTTAATATAGTAAGTAGATTAAATATGATGCGCAAATAAAAAAATATACCTTTGAACATGAAGATAACCAAAAATAGCATACAATATTTAGACATTTAAAACATAAAGTGAAAGCAAAGTAGAGAAGGATTGAAATCTATCGAGGAATGACCAAATGAGCTGCTAAACTAGAGTGTCCTGGAAAATGTAAATGCAAACGTAAGCAGTTGTGTACTCAAAATGTATCACTCAGATAATGAAATAATAAGCAAACCTGTTACATTTGTTGTGTTATCCATGCAAGTCTTAAAAGCGATATTCAAATGGCAAGACATGTCATCTTAAGAGATAAGCTTGATTTTTTACTGCGATTGATCGCGAGCATCTTTGACATTAACGTATTCGACCCGATAGACGTATTTGGAGAGTAAATGTGATCAAATTCAATCATTGTAAAAGTTGGTCTTACTTACTTGGCAATACAAATAGTCAATTTCATCACTAATTTTCAAAGCACTTAGAGCATTTTGTTCAACTCATTTTATTAGATTTGATTTGAAACATCGATAAACTTATGTCTCTGGAATAAAACAAGACCTAATGCCAAATAAGACTGTGGTAACTGATGAAGTGGTTTCAGCACTTTGTCAAAAAGGTACAGGTATCAACCGCTGCACCAAAGCTTTGTAGTCACACACCCCACAATCCTAGTGAAGAAGTGTCCTCGGAGTATATCCAATAAGAGTGTAAGTTTTTTAAGCGTAGGATAGTCATGTAAATAGCTTTACTTTAGGCTGGAAAAACAATAAGATATGCTCTATTACCTTCCTCCACAGTCTGATTACAATTTAGTTCACAAATAATTTCTTCACTGAAACAAATCGTATTCTAGATAGCGATGATTGCAGCTTATATGTCTCTTTAGCTTATGGGTTTTTTCTCGGAAACAAGGTAATTACGAGATTTAAATACAGATTTCTTCTAAAAACAAGTGCGTTGATAAAGGAGCTATCAGTTTATTTCAGAAATTTTTGCTTTTTTATTTATAACTCACGGACACTTTTTATTTCAGGTCTTTGAAGGAAACAGCCAGAGCGACATCAGAAAGTACAATGTACTTTGGAGACCTATTTATGCAAAATATCTTTGGTTACTTGATCTCACATCCTCTAGTTCGAATGGCTATGTCTGCATTCGGGTGGCAGTCTACTCATGTCAAAAGATTTTAATTCCTACCGGTATGACTATTGCTCTTGAAATTGTTTAGCTTTTCAGATTTGAGTGCATCGTGACTGACAGATAGCAAATTTTACAAATAAGTCAAAAAACTTTGAATAAATAAAGCTGTCTGCAAAGCAAAGTCTCGTATAATCCTAATCTCAGACAAGATCGTCTCTCTGTCTAGTCTTAATCTAAGAATACTAAATATTAGCATGCCAATTTTCTCCTATTTCTTTTAAATCATGACTTCTCCATAGCATTAAAGGTAAAGTTCCTAATGGTAAAAAAGGAAATTGTGAGCACTGAAATCTGAAATCTACAGTGGAATCCTTTTCTTCAAATATGTTTGCAAATTTAAGTAATGGAAATTTTGGTTGCTACAAACTAAAAGTCAAGTCCCCTGGGTTATGAAGATACTTTTGTAAATACTCCGTATATAATAAACCCATTGTGCAGTGCCCTACTGTAATTACAAACTAAATGTTTGGACCTCGGTGCAAAGAACTGTGATACAGCAAACGTTTGGCAATAATGGTCGTGACTGCTTGATGCCAAAAGGTATGCAGTTAATCATGATGACTGATGGCACACTAAAAATCTAAGTTTAACAGAAAGGAATAAGGATAAAATAATGGTGAGGAGCTCCTTCACGAAACTCTGCACTTTGCCTTTTATTTCTTTCAGTATGCCTTTTAACAGAATATGTGTAATAATAATATTTCAGCCTCCTGTATTGCAATGACATACGTCAAATGAAAGAAAAACAAAAATAACAATGTATCAATAATTTTATAAAAGTTTCTGTCTTAACAACTCAGTGAATTTTACTTTGTTTCCAAAGTTTCATTGATGTTATGAATCAATATAATCTTGTAAATGTGATAATCTTTCACCTATCATTATACACCGGTCGTTACCTAATGTATTGGCAAAACTAGCATCCAAAAGAATATAGGCATCAAACAAATATCGTGTTATGTACACGCTTTATAATACTAAATTTGATGTTTTTATAAAACATATCTTTTTCATGCCAAACAACTGCTCTCTTTAATGAGACTATGATAAGGATGAGTATAAGTAATCATTTTGTCATTGCGTGACACCTGTTGTTCATAATTAGGTAAAGAAGCATCAATATTATTTTTATCCAAAGATAAGAAATATTTGAATTATCAATCAGTTACGAACATTTAGTTACTTTTACTTTTCATCTGGATGGCTGAAGAAGAAAAGAAGAAAATATGATATGCAACAAAATACACCTTCAACAGAAATAGAATCGTTAGCAACGAACATGGAAGGTGCATTACGTGACAATATGGACAAAAAAATTTGCAAATACTTTTTTAGCACTTGTGTAAATAACATCAGTGTCAAGGATGAAGCCTTATATTGAAGCAGCTTGATGGATTCAGAGCTTCTATTCACACCTTAGTGAATTTGTTGTAAGTAGTTTATCCAAAGCTGGCATTTGCCAAAAGGAATTTATATGTGATGCACATGACACCTATCAAGTATTAGTTACAGAAATTGAGGAGCTAACAGCACAAGAAAGAATTTAATACCACCAGGAATCTTAGCAGGCGATTGCATAGACACTGATAATGCACTGCTAGCATTTGAAAAATTGCAATTTACAAGAAATTTGATTATAGCAAAGGTATAAAAAATACAAAAGAAACTAAAAAACTAAAGAACGTATAAAAAATGTTTCACTAGTGCAGTCTATGCTAAATCGAGTATTGGAGAATTTATTTCAATGTAAGGACAGGAGTGTTGCAAGGTAGCATCTCAGCAACATTTCTTCTTATGATTGTATTATCCTGTGTACTACGCTTTTCGGTAGACAACTACAGTACAACATTTCCTTGCTCAAACCAATAAATAACTCAAAACAAGCTATTTGTATCACTGATTTTGACCATGCAAACACCCTGGCCTTTCCAACTAATTCCACACAACATGCGCTATTTTGCATAAGGTACACTTGTAAGACTACTTCAGTAAACTTAAGACAGGATTTATGCCTACCTTATCTAATTCTACTATTGTTACCCTAGATTGTGAGTCCTTTTAGAGGATCAAGAGGATCAAGAAATATTCTAAGGTCAAAGCTAAGCTTGCTTGATAGATAGCGAACAATTTTGATTAACATTACAAAAAGTGTTTTAGATCAGGAAAGTGCTAGTTGGAATAAGGAAATGTTTGTGATAACTTCACTAAAATCTTTGTTTAAACCACTAATCAAAAAATCTTATGATCAAAGGGATATGATTCTATTTGCTAAGGTGAGCCCTTTAAATTCCATGGCCTCCAGCCAATGCGAGAACGATGTTCTAATTTGGTTTCAATTTTCACAAGCAGTCAGAAGATGCTTCAAATGTTAAAAACTTTTGCTGTTGCTAAAAAACTTGTGTATCACAGGGTCTTGTGAGTGAAAAATATTTTATAAGGATAAAACCTATTGAAGTTAATCAAATTTAATCAAATTGCCCTTAGCAGCAATACTGTAAGCATAAAATAATGGAAAAAATATATCGTCCCACAAAAATAAACTGAATGTCAGTAGACAAGTAAGGCTGAGCTTGGGAGAAAAAGATGAAAATTGCATCCAAGGAGAGGATCACGAGATTTCCTGAGTGTTTCGAGACATCAAAATCTAATTTTAACCAAATCTTCCAGGCGACTGTAAACAAAAAATATACTACGAGATAAAATGTAGTGTATGAAGAGGAAAACACTCCAATAAAAAGGCCATAATCATTTCTTAGCGTTTCAAAGACATTCCAATCTTCATCATCAGATCTTTTTTTCAACATATTTTTTTGAATTTTTTTTCAGAATTTTTTTTTCAGAATTTGATGGTGCAATAAGTTTTACAAGTATTTGTGTTAATAGAATACAATAGAGAAGTTAGGAAAAAAACAACAATGTGGAAGAACAAAAAAGGTGGGGTATAAAAACAAAAACAGAAAGGCCCAAGGGCATATGGTCAAAAAAAATAAAGAGATAAAGGACTGTAGGGAGTTGAGAGGGGTAAGCACGTAAAGACATTTATAAAGGCTTTTCTCTGACACTTATTACATAGATTTGTCAAAATACAATAACAGAAAACATAGCAGAATTTGTAGTGTAAGGTAGGATTGAATATTAACCAATAAGAAATCAACTACTCAACTAACAGATGTGAAGCTTTTTTAATTTTTTACAAGCTCTAATATCAGAGATCTTGAGCATATTGACAAAATTATTGTAACTTTTGTAACTCTTAGCAAGAATGCTGGAGCTTATTTTGAATTGGTGGGGGAGGAGGTGCTCTTAAAGAATTGCAAGCCCCAAACATAGCATACGTTGGCTGCATAGAGGAGTCCTTGTTACAAAATAATATAAATAGCACTTTGCAACAACAGAGCCATCATTGAAAAAGTAAGCTCTAAAATGACAGGACAAAAATCATTGATGGTCCCTACGTATTAATAACATGAAACAAAGCACCATAAACTCCATCAAACCATACATAGTTTTTGGTTGCTGGGGTATAGGAGATGTCTGCATTTCAAAAATGCATATGAAATGGTGTTTACCCTTAAAATCAATTATAAAATGAATATATATTTTCACGGAATGCCACAACCTAAATAACTTCCAGGAGCAAAAATAATGGAACTACAGCAATGTCACGCCCCTCTTTTCAGCAATGCTAGATCTTGGTTCTCCTCTATCGTGATTGTTTCTGCTTGCTATAGTATTAAGAGGAAAATATCAAATATTGATCATTTAGAGAATATCAATGATACCTACATAAATAGGAGACGTTACTTGCTCAAAGGATTATGGAAACGTATAGAAATATTACCTACAGTCAAATTCAAGCAATCCGTTAGTACTATCTGTATCCTTTCATTTTTAGAACCGTTACCTACATATCCCGTTATACAATCTGGGTTAGAAGTCATAAATGAAAACACATGGGGAGTTGGATTTGCCATTCATCGAAGACATAATTTCCTTCACATCACTGTTCAAACAATAAAAAAATACTGGAGTGGAGTTATGGAGGAAGGACCTCTACCCAATATTTTTGGATTTACATGGCACAAGAAAAAAGGATTGAGTCTATACAGAGGATTAAAGTTTGTTAAAACAGTAAATGCAACTGAAAGGGCAAGCAAGAATCCTTTAACAGAACAAGACTACATTAGTTTTTGTTCGTCATATGCTTCTGGAAACTCCCACTTTAAGCCCTCACTTTTTGAAATGCGTATATGGAAGAGATATTGGAATCCGATGGAATGGAAAGTTGCACATATGAGAGGTAAATTAACTTTTTCTTTTTTCCCTGCTAGATTGCGTTAATGTCTAATGAATGCTCTATCACAGTTTTATGGTCAATTACCCTACATAATTAACTTTGTACATATACATTATATATATATATATATATATATATATACATTTGTCAAGACTGGAGCATTACCACAATAGCTGC
>JANTCA010076528.1:0-14995 GCA_024741275.1 Chironex yamaguchii
TTTAGGAGATAGAACTTGGCTATTAATGGTTTATCCTAGTCAATGTGTAGACTTGCAGATACCTCGGGAAGAAGATGTGAGATAGAGACACTTAGGCCAATTTAATCAAGTTCAAAATAGCATAAAATTTAATCAAGTTCAAAATAGCATAAAATTACACGGAAACAAGGTGAAAAAGTATAGAACATGTGGAATCTTCCATGTTTCATCTGCCAGTGATCAAAGGCAAGAGCAAAAAGCTTTGCCCTAATGTTTTAAACGAAACCTTAAAAAGACATGAACGGCACCCAAGCAAGCAATAGCCGAAATAACAAAACCCGAGCTTAAGAAATTCAATAAAGACCACAAATCTACTTGAAACCTAGAACTGATTGCGTGGAGCATTTGATGACCTTAATGAGCTTTTGGACCAAGTGAAATTTCACTACTTTTACAAGTTTTTGCTGAAAAGCATGGTAGTAAGACATATGACCTTTTTAATGTTCATTTCGAAAGTGTGAACAAGGATGTTGGTTGTTACTTTGAGATTTAATTCATGATAAAGACTTAAAGTGGAACTATTACTTGGAGCAGATTCTTTACGAAAGTTCATGGACAGATGAGACAAGAATTATTGACTTCAGGATTTAAAATCTATGATTATAAGTAGTAAGGAAATAAGCTTATCATGTCTTATAGCAGAGCAGAATGAAAGACTGAGCAGGCGATGATGTGTACACACTTTCCTAATACTTTCCTATACTTGCCGTCTTTGAAAGGTGTGATCTTTTGGCATTTGACCTCGACGACTAATGCCTAATCCAAGCAGTACTACACCGATCCCTTTCTCCATTTCACTACAACCCGTGATCCCGTTGTAATGGCAGACAGTTTGCAAGTTTTCTTATGTCTTCTTCATGTGAAGTATTGTAAATGAGGTGGATTCGAACCACGACCTAAAGTCTTCAATGCCGAGGGCTTCAACTCCCGCGACTACGATTCCAAGTTCGCGCCCTCAAGCCATTCGACTATAAATGTCGAGATGTCATTGATAATATTCACACGTCAGATATACTTAAGTGTCTTTTTCATGAAAGGTAGGCTACAAAATGCTCGCCAAGTTATACACTTGTATTTGTTGGTTGCAAGATTAGATTGGGAGGCGGAAGGAAACCCATCAGTGCATCACTTTTTAAAAAATATCCAAACATTATCATCTAAACGTATTATATTTTATAAGCGATGTATAAGAAAGTACTCAGCTCCGAAATAAGTCAAGAAAGTTCCGTACTGAGTTTTTCTAATCCATGAAAGTTGACATTTCAATGTTTCCATCAAAATAGAAATGTAAATAGAGAATTTTATGTTTTAACTCAACCTACACCTATCCTGCCACTAGAATTGGCCTTATCACACAGTGAAAAACAGTTTAAAAACAAGCAGGTGTGAGTTTTATGTTCAGGCAAATTTACATTAGCAGGCGTGAATTTCTTCTCCAGATTGCGTTGTCTAGGTGTCAAATTGTGCCAACCAAAATTATTACATCCTTAATATGAATACAGTTGCATTGAAAAAGCGGTTAAGTAATAGCTGACAAAGCCATGTATATCTGTATCCGTTAGCTTACCGAGCTTTGGACTAAACATACATTATCTTCAGAGTGCAGTAATAACTACAACAACTACTAGAAAACTATTGAAGTACGAAATCTGTTTAATTAAAACATAAAGATAAAAAGCGCTTTAACAAGGAAACGCAAAGTCTGTAAGAGGGTAAGAAAGAAACAATTTTAATTACAAAAATAGAGATTGTTAAACGTATAAGGAAATGACAGTTGAGGAAGACTAAGGAGGACTGCTAAGGTTCTTGCCACCAAGATCAATACTTAAGAAAAGTTAGAGACGCGAGTGGGATGCATTATCTAGGAAGTCTTTCAACAAGTATTTTGCCAGGGTGCATTCTGTGCAAAATGTACGCTTGAGGTACGCCAGTAGTTCCCCAGGTATACGCCAATGTTCACGATAAGAGATAATCATCATAAAGCATGACGCCAAGTTTTAAAATACAGCAAAGACCCAAAAATGCGTGCGCCGAGATTTTTGAAGCCTATTACGCTAGTACGCCAAGGAGTATAATTTAGGCTAAATCCACACAGCCACGCAAAGAGGTAAGCTAACTCCACGCTGGAGATCTCCAGACCTAACTGCATGAAATGCACCGTTGGACACTAACAACACATTGATTAGAGGGTTTCTCGTGACTTCCCTTGTGGATTTTTTGACCTCTTGGGCCAAGCTAGCTCTGTTATCTCAATTAATAGGATATCTGTATTGATAACAGAAAATGGGATGTAGATTCGTTTGCAAAGCAAGTAACTACTCACAGATGTAAAGTTATGATTGTAACTACTGGCGCTTCAAGCCCGGGTCTCACGACTGCAAATCTGAAAGAGATCTTAAACGTGTGGTTAATATTTTTTCATCTCTCTCTCTCTTTGGTTTTAGTGACAGCCAAGGTACAAGAAGTGGTCGAAAATGCCGAATCAAAGGAACTGCAGACGAGATGACTGAAAAGTAACATCACAAGAAATGTACATTACAGGAGAACGATGAACCACTAAATGTTTAATGTTAAACAGAAAGAACGATAAGAAACTGCTTTAAAAACCTTGGGGCTTGTGAGGACAATAACGCGATCATATACAAATTTGACACAAGTAACTCTGTTAATTTGCTTGGTGATCATCGATTTACCAAGTTTGTGGGGCTGCCAAAACGGGATCAGAAAATTGAAAGTGAGATCAACTTCACTGTGCCTGAGTTTGGCATAAACGAACAGATTCCTCGTGGACATCACTTGGTCTCTAGAATGCATCGATGGATAGTATTTATTTATGATAAAAGAAAACTCATTAATTTGTCTACTGTTGCTTTGATCAAAGAGGGGTTGTGGAAGTTCGATAATATAACATAGCATAATAATGTAAAGAACTTCAAGTAGAATGTGATAGATTATGAATTGCTTCCATTTCTAACGAGAGAGAAGATACCATTACAAAGATTATTCGTTCATAAACTAGTGTAGGCGAGTCACAATAAAACGTTTTATCACTTCACCTGTCCATATCAAGCTGTGTCCGAATATCATGGGACAGATATTTGTACAATGGAAATAACAGGTCGATTAAAAACAAGAATGATATTGATATAATTGTCTGTGTTATCAGACCATGAATTGTCATAGCCAACATTTTCTCTTCATTGTATCTCTTTGGTGCTCTCCTCTACACAAACAATTACCATCAAGATCTTAGCTCAGTTTCAATGCTCTTGCTTTCCAGAGCTTTATTGAGTAAAGACCTCGAAAAGATATGCATAATGAGTCGTTTATGTCCAACCATTTGTTAATTTATGAACCACAGACTTCTCGTTTCAATTCAGACTCACCACAAGTTGTCAAAGAGGCTTGTATTAGCATCGCATGGTTCGCAATCACTTTTGTCTTCGTCTGGGGATCGATACGGCTGGATAGTCTGCAAAGCACTCCAATTTCGCAATATTCCTCCATCAACAATAAAAAAGCAAACAAGCATTCAACATCTTACAACAAAGAAGCAAGAGAATTCGGCTGGATTAAACAAAAGAGCGATTAGTGTCGGCATAAGCACATGTTAGGGAACAAGGGTTGGGTTACTACGTTATTGAACGGCAGAGTTGTTGATTCTACAAGAGCTCAGTGTAACCACTGGTTGTTGTGCTGTGCTGTTGTTCAGGAGGTATACGTACATATGAAATATCACGACAGAGGAGTGAAATGTTAAGGTTTTGGAATTCCCTTGTAATTAACTGAGTTAGTGAATTCACAAATTTAATTATATAGATAAATGGACGAATATGCAAGCCTGCGCGGTTTTCTAAAGTTATTTTCGAGACCTTTGCGCATCAACTATTGTGTTGAAAAGAAGAAGCCAACCCCCGTGTTCACCTTTCATGCTTCCATTAAGAACAACCACTTCCAGAAAGGACCCTATCCGACTGATAGACTGCAATTCAAGAGCTTGGTTTTGGCGCCAGGCGACTTGGAACATGCCCAGCAGAAAAAACGTTCACGTGTGCTATCAGCAGAGTGAATCGATATAAAATATAAATACCTTCGCATCAGCTCAGGATGGGGTATACCTAAACTCAGTATTAAGCACATAATTTAGTGAAAGCCAGTAAACAGTTGTGACCGGGGAAAAGGTGGCTTAAGCCCCACAGAGCTCCCCGTCAGCAGGCAAGGCATTTTGGGTCTTCCTTTCCAACGTTTTCTGTGTATAAAAATGGAATCAAATTCAGGAACTGGAACCAAAAAACGTCGGCCTTGAAATCGTTGTGCCAAAGGTTTCAGATGTTTTTCTAATTAAAAAAGTATTAAGATAATGCTTCAGGATAGGTGACCGATACCAACTGGAAATTTTCATAACCACGGATTTCGTTGATCGGTTTCCTCAAGCTTTAATACTGTTTCCTTGTCAACTTCTTTACCAGATGTCTACGACCGAGAAACTGGGAGATTTTTGTAACCACAGTTCTTAATGTTTAGAAACTGTGCTGTATTCCCCTACAACATGGTAAATAGTTACAGACGTACAGATTCTGACACGTACGAAGTGAAGTGACAGAGCAAATCTTTCTTTACCCATGTACTTCGTTACGAGCACGACTTTACGAGGTCTGTATGTTGAACAATGTTCTCTAACCGTAATGTACAACCTCTTCAAGAGCGGTCAAGTGTTAATACACGGTTTCACCTAATTTTACGGCTTGTTGACCAAATAACAGTGCGTCAAGCCGTTGTTCAAGAAGTTGAAATAAATGTATTCGGCCTTTTATCACAATTTCAATCACTCGAGTTATCGTATATCAAAATAAATAGTTTTACCCGTTAGCAATGATAAACGATCCAACAAACAAACAAACTTGATCAGGCACAATCACCCTTCACGTGTATGTTATAATGTATGTACAGCATTGTGCTTTAGAAAACATTGTCTGTCTTCCACACATGGCCTTGAAACGGGTCTTCCCCTTTCAGAGTACAGGTGTAGGCAAAATTGCCGAGTTTGCTGGCATAGTTCTTGGTGTCCTGAACTGAATTATACTCCTCTTTGTTTAACACAATTCTGTATAACATTTCACTTGTTTTCTGTCATTAATTTTACCGTTTTCTATACCAACGAACCTACACATCACATTGCTCAACATCAAGTAAAAAGTCAAAAATTTACTGGGATTGTAGGCGTTTTCCGATGGCCGTCAATTGGTCCGTCCTCGACATATGTCTTGGGTGTCCATGCGTAAATTGATTATCTTCACATCGTACGATCAACCTTGGCAGTCTCGTTCCAGCGTAAACAGATAAGAGGACAAAGCATGACAGAGACAAGGGACGGTACTAGGTGTGTTCGTGTTGGGCATCACAATTAGTTGGATAGTTAAATTGCTTCTGATAGGTCAAGTGACACTTTTTGTTTTTAAACATAAGGCAGCTTCATAGCTACAAGATTTGCTTCAACTTTCGGAGCAATCAAAAGAGAGTTTGTTACTTGTACGGACTCATCTTTCTATTATATCATAGTTTTAAATTACGAGTGAACTCGATTCTGTTTGTTACGGCACTGAAGTATTTCAGGCACGTAAAGCTTGGTTTCTGCTAGAAACCCTTTCTGTGACAAAAGTTTGTTCCTACGTACCTTAAGTAAAAGTATGGCTAGTTTCATCGGATAGAAATAGGAAAAGAAAATTGTAGAAAGCCAGACGATATAATGAGGAAACAAAGTCTTCTTTAGTTGGTTGCTATTCATAATATAATATCTGAGCAGTCTATCTGAATTTTTATTTTTAGAGTTATCAGACTTATTCAAATACTATATGAGCAGATTGACTGGGAATAATTTCCATCAACACTAAAGATCTGTGCGATAAATCACTCCACAAACTGCGCATTGTTCTTGACGTTATCTAGTGGAGAATAATATGAAATGTTAGTCACTAGATCATGGTTCCACTACATCATGACACACCTCTGAACTGTAGAGCAGAGATGTAGTTTCATTATTTTTTCACTTCGTGTAAACAAAGCCATAAACTTTACTAACGTTTAACTACAAAACAAGAAAGTTTTACGACACAAACAACAGTTAACAAAGACTTGACGTTTCGAAACCTGGAGGCTTCATTGGTCAGTCAATTTTTCTAACTTTCTACGAAGAGTGTCAGTTTGCAAAGGGGGTTGTTCATTCTCGATGATTATAAACACAGAAGAAAAGTTAAATTAATTCATCAAATATAAAAGTCATAGTCTATACGTTCTGCTAAATATCACTCAATTCTCTTCATTTTATACAACATTGCGTAATATCCCATGTCTTTACAATGAGGACGATAATCACGCTGCATAAGTACTAATGCGCTAAGAGTAGTAGCATAGGAAAGGTCAATATCAACGGAAGGTTTATCATCATAAGTGTAATTTTTTTATGGGAATTAACATGCAGCAGACAACGCGTACAGGGAACGTATTAAAAAAACTAGACGTAAAATTAAACAAGTTCATGCTACCGAACTTTTCACTTTTTGCTGGTTTTACCATGTAGGTCGCTACTGTTTAGTACGTTTAATATTTTGAAAGCGTTGATCACGTAGAAAACAACACCTAGGTAGGAAGAATTAATTAAATAATTAAGGCTGTAATTATAAAGTCGTTTCATAAAGAGTCAAACTAATTTATTAGAATTAATACGTATCCCGCGGACAATTAATAATTACGGCAGTTTAATGGAGGTTCCTTGAAACTTTGTCATTTTGTAGTCTTTTAGGTAACTTCAACTACAAAATCGTAGGGATTGCAAGAACCTTTTTTATCTTTACAAGGCAGTACCGTTACAACTTTTATATTTCATAACACCACAACACTTAGTTTTTGTTGGCTAATGCAAAGAAGCTTACCAGTTCATGTCAACGAATTTTAATTGCATCAATATTGTCATGTTTGAATGTCTTCGCTGACGTTAAATTTTTCTAGCAAAGATGAAATGCTTCATACTATTACAAGACATTTGCGATTGACAAAAATATGTATGATCACATCCTAGCCTCGTCTTCCAAGGCCTGGCAATAGAAAACGGAGCTACCTAAATCCAGCTCAGAAAAGGTTTATCATTCGTAATACGACAAACATTTAA
The DNA here is from genome assembly GCA_024741275.1 of Chironex yamaguchii. NCBI lineage: Eukaryota > Metazoa > Cnidaria > Cubozoa > Chirodropida > Chirodropidae > Chironex > Chironex yamaguchii. The sequence goes on from JANTCA010076528.1 coordinate 7,205, forward strand.
ATGCGTACCACATTAAAATGTTGTCTGTCAACCTTAAACTTCTAAAGGCATACCACTTGAAAATGTTGTCTGTCAATCTTAAACTTCTTAAGGCATACCACGTTAAAATGTTGTCTGTCAACCTTAAGCAGTTCACATGTTCAAGTGATTTGAAGCAGCATTGTTTTCTTGTTACAACTATGTTATCCCATGTTAGATCATAAAACATTAAAAACATCCAGTGTATATAAACATTAATATTATGAATAGACCCTTTTTTATTGAAGCTATGGTCACCTAACTTTATAGAAAATTTCTATGGAAGCAACTTATTGTTTGGTGTGGAATAGCACTCATGACCGATAAAACTGAAAGTCAAGAGCAACACAGACTAATTTGCAACAGTACACAAATTATAAAAGCAAAAACCGTCACCAGCTACAGGGTACTTTGCCATGTTAGCATATATTTTGAGCGTAAACTAGCGGTCTTAAGTCTTTTCATGACAGCATGATCATGTTCAAGAGTCATTATACCAAGACGTTATATTTTCACTTTGGGTCTTGTCAGAAGAGCTAATCAGTTGCCCTTGCTGGCTACAGAAAGCATTTTGAATGGTATCAGCGTGGATGATTTGTATATACAACATGCTCAGAGGGAATTGTACCTGGAACTTTAAAAAGCGACCTTGGCACAATAAGTTCTTGAAATGTGCATAAAAAGTGCTCACAGTCAAATATTGTGTAAAGTTGTAAGAGCGATTGTTCGCTCTGGCAGTTGTTCTCAGGACAACTTTATATAGCCCTTTGTTTATGTCCACCTGGTACACGTCTAATCTTATCTTTAGGCCTAGAATAATCATGTTTTATTGGAAAGATTTGCAAAAATGTATGAAAGACTTAATTTCTTTCCTCTACTTAATTCATAATAATATTGATATGATGCAAACAGAGCTGGCAACGTACTAAACGTTACTTGCAAAGTGGACTTGTTATCACCAACAGCATCGCTGAGAATGCTGACTTTATTGAAGACCTCTGTCCTGAATAATCTAGTAGCCAGAGCATATACTATAGGTCTGTAGAAAACACGTTGCTTTCATGAAGGTCTGGGATGAAGCAAGCGACACATTATATTCTTCAAATATCTGATAAACATGTTACACGAATATCAACTAGGGTTGCTGAGCGATCTTCGTCCATACCTGAATTCTGCGAAGAGAGTGATAAAATTCACAATGTGTAATTTGTTGTATGTTGGATTCAACATAGCACAATTCAAACCGTGATCCAGACTGGAAATTTTTTTATCGATGTGCTTTTACCGCAGTTAGCTGAGGCTAGTGATTCAAAACAGTTACAAGTCATGAGGCTGATGTACAGCAAAGATGCAACTTGTCAATTTGATACTCATTTGGACAAGATAACGGATCATCGGCGAATTTTCGATCTCTTTTTCCGAACCCTTGAAATTCCTCAGATTTTAAGCTGCTATCTCCTATATATCTCCTATGTAAGTGTGGAGGTTTTTGTATTGAATTATTTCCACATTGTCGCCAAAATGTACTTCTGAGTGTTTTATAGGTATATTAGCACTAGAAGTTGATATAAGGATATGGTTTATGCAACTTTTGCATTGTAACTTGTATCCTTATTTCGAATGCTTGAAATACAGCCTTGCATTCAAATATTGTTTATGATGTTAATGTTGCCTTTATTTCTGATAAATCGGTTTTGGTTCGTTCCTCATTACTTATTCAAATCAGATGTAGATAATCATAGTCTAAACGCCACCATGAATTGAAATAAGATATAACGAGTAAAGAACTTTTGCAAATGATGCTGTTGTAGTGTAGATGCTATCACAATTAAAGTTGTTGTAGAGTAAAATTCTAACAAAAAGAGCAAGAGAACCAGAGCTTATCTGCTTCTTGGAAGCTGGATCAGAGTAATACTGATGTCGTTCATTGTCGCTGACATTAAGTTATAGCGAACAGTAAGGTCTCTCTGAATGTACCAATCAAATGCTTTCAGAAGCTCATGCACGGTTGCCATTTAAGTTGTCCTAAGGGAACCATTTCAAAGATAGGTCCATAAGAGCAAGGAGCACGTGGTACAAGTGACAAAAGAACATACATGGTTTAAATCATGCTATAATTTCCAAAGGAGATAAAGACCAACAGAACAGAAACCATTTAGCAACAATCTTTTAGTCGTTGTTCATGCAGAATGTCTTGTATCATTATTTTAGAAAATGACATGCTTCTACTAGGCAGCTTTGTAACATGTTGGTAATAATTCTTCATAAGTTACATCTATCTGAATCAATCTTGAATAAATGCCTACTAACTCACCAACATGTAGGACTGAGTTTTTGGTACCTGAGAATTGCTGCCAAATGTATTTAATCAGAAACACATCATTCGTAACCACAGGTTATTTCTAAGTATTCCTGCATCTGTTTTACATGTATTGAAAGCGTGAATAAGCTTTTTATGACTTGCGATTAACCTCCCTGCATATTTCCAATACTATTTTGCGATATGGACAGTTCAAGAATAGACCTAATTTGGACTTGTCCAATTTTCATTTCTTGTGCCATATTCGACAAATAGGAGTTCAGTAAACTCCTATGATAAACTCTACTTGAATTGCAAGCGCTAAAGCTACTACAAATTACATAGATAGAATGATAATTCTTTTTAACTTGTGAATTCTCTGTTGATTAACTTTTGCAAACTGTCTTCGACTAGTTAACTTTTGTCGATATGTATCTCCTTGAGTATTGTGTCTGCAATACCATTTTCACTGCGCCATTTTTATCGTAAAGACCCAGAGAAAAACAATGGGTTTTAAGCTTTTTGTCTTAAATGACTTCATTCACATTTAGAGATAAAACTTTACGCCAATTTAGGGACTGCAACAGCTTTACTTTCTCTTTATGTCAACTCATTCGCTAAAAAGCCTGGAATGTTGTTCTTTAATCAAACGTTTCCAACGCATGCCCTTGTGCATAACATCTAGGTGTGCTCATTACCAATGCCTTGAGAGTTACTCCTTGTCGGATAAAGAGTACTTTATTACGCTGGGGAAGAATCATTTCTCAAGTGGCTTATGGTAAGAAAAACCCTTTACGGTGAATAACTGATCATATTCCAAGCCATCCTGGTGTGCTGGTATGAAACCATGCGACAGTATTGTCTGGTTTTAAGGGGAATGTTCACAAGACACTGTAATTACTAAGCTCTAACTGTAGACGAATTTTCCCTCTTGAATATAAAGTCTTTAAAATTATTCAGGGAGTTTAATTTCTTTTAAGACAGAAACAATTTAAACAAAATCCATAGTGTCCCCGTTCCCTCTTTTGATAGAGTTCCCTTCCCTTTAGGCATTTTAGATCACATCTATCACTTGAAATGAAGGATAACTGAGAAGAGTGAGCTAGGGCGTGGGTTTCACTTGCTAGGTGATGTTTAATCCCTGTTCAAATTCTTTTACATTTTGTGTTCATAAAATTCTCTGCGATGATTAAACACAAATAGGTCAACTATCCAAGAAGCTCAATGGAGGTGTGTCTTGGCATCATCTAAAAATCGTCTTGATAACAGCCGAAAGTTCTTTCATTGCTACACGTGCTCTTAAAATCTAGGTTTTCTTTGCACTCTTTGTCTGAGAGCTCTTTTCAATTTCCAAAATATTTTTTTTCTCTTCTTTTGGATACCACTGCTTTATTTAAATAAGCAAGTTCCCTTTACCATAACCTTACTCCTTCCGACAACAAAAGTATTATATTCAGCTACTTTAACGCCTTTTAAAATATTTGTTAACGTCATAGCCATCCCTGCCCCAAAGATGTCTTGCAAGCCTCTCCTTCTGCCCTAGCAAGATGAAGACCTTTTAATCCATTTTGAAAAGCACGCCTCCCACAAGACTTCTCCCCCTGATACGTTGAAGCCGCTATCCTTTCATTGTCTTAATCTTGATTTGATTGGCCAATTGAATAAGTCAGAAAGTATGCCTTGGCAAACTTCTTTCTTATTAAAATTTTTAGTGAAAAAAAGAGTTCCATGCTTCGTTAACTAACGAGCTGGACGAATCCTACATCGATTGCATGTTTTATTTATTTTACAGCTTATTAACGTTAAATATGGATACCTTAAAGTACGTGATAGTTTTTATGTTATATAGGTTTAGTTTTTCATTCGATTCGTCATCTAGCTTCACGGAAATTTTCATGAGATGCAGATCCAAGTGTGGTTCTGATATGGTAAGCCTCGTTCCCTTTGCTTACAAATGGTCCTATCGTGTTTTCGCTTTTGTTAATTTCGATAGCCACCGAACTAGAGCAGAAGATATAATGTGTTTCCCGCCATGCTAATAAACAGCAATGGAAGTTTGAGTTCGATTTCAATCGTAGCAAGTGTATGAACTCAAGTGGTCTATTAACTTAGCTCAAGCTGCTCTCTCATCATCGTTAGCCTTGGTAAAGTTGGGAAAGTCTAATTGGGACTCAGTAGAGTTATACCAACACGGAACAACCTTTACAGTCTGAGGCTTATTAATTATGGGTGTCTCAATAATATGCTTCCAAAGTTAGCTTAACTGTATGTAGAAATCGCGCGCTTCAAGTCACTTATCTTTTCCAATCACCTTGCCCAAGGAGTCCACCGCGCCAACCAAAGTACAAACTTCTTAGCTAACTTGTGATCTTACATTGCCTCTGTGTTGTTTGCTCTTGGAAGCAGAACCTATTTTCTCGAGGATACTGTCCAAATTTGAGTGGAGCCGGTGTACTAATGATGTACGGAATTGTGCATTTGGTTGAACGCGACGCGTACTGTACACGTACAGTGATCGTGAAACACTCCAAATAACTTCACATTTTGATATACTGTGAGCGAACGCGAACGCAGGTTTGCAGCAAATGTAGTGTTTTAGACAACTATTTGTTTTGTAGCAGTATCGTGGGTAAATAAATTTTGCTTTTGACTGGTTCATATGGTAGTGTAGTTTTTGTGGGTTTTGCGGAGGTGTATTACCTTTGATTGTGTCAGATGTCAACTGGGACTTGCAGCGGATAAACCGCCCCGTCCAAGGGGAATCGTCGGACTAAAGTTTATACCCTGTTTACCGGTTTGTTGACAAGCATTTGTAAGGGTGAAATTTTATCTACTCTTCGTGCGTTTGTAAAGTGTAAGTTTCAACTCGTGTGACTTACACAGCACACACTTCTATTTTTAGTGAAACGTTGTAACCAGAAATAACTCGTGACAGTAAATTAACTGTGTACTCAGAAACCCGTTCCGCTTGAAAATTCTATTTTTTCAAGACCTACTCGTGTAGAAAGAAGTCGTAATTATCATCCATGAATGTCTTAGCTCTTCATGTTAGTCGCGGAAGATGGCGATTGTCATCAGTGAATGGCGCTGAAGGATTTTGAACTGCGACTTCGAAGAAATAAAACTACGATGCATCGCCACTGATTCTTGTTGATATACAATCGAGAGTACTCTGAGGTGTAGTTTCACGGCCATTTTTCAAAGTTTTGTCTTCCGTCTTTACAAACTTGTTTGAAAGGTATGGTGGTGACTTGATAAACTCAAGATATGAATCCAGCGAAGATCTAGTCAGGGAAGAAGATACTGCGGAAGCAGAATAGGGAAGGGCAAGAACGAGCAAAACCAAGGACTATCCAGCTTAGTAGCATTGCCTTGTAAATTTTTCTCTTGCAGCAAACTCTGGAAGATCTTGATGTGTGGACAAGAAGTTGCGTTGATTCCAAAGCTTTATTCTTTATACACCCATCTTCATGTCTACCAATGCTTATAAATCTTTACAATCTGAGCTGGAACTACTGTCGTAGTGGTACAAAGAGATTACCGAGAAAATTGCCATGGGAATGCTCCAAAACATGTGGGGAGGGTTTGTTGAATTATATATTCCACATTGTCAACCCAAAATCGAAATTTGTGATTTCATGCCAGCTATGGTACAAAACAGTTGCTGCCCCCCCCCTAATTGCAATATCCCAAAACATGATGTAAAATACTTCTGGAACGTTTCCGCACAACTTCCACTTCATGCCCACCTAAGCTAAATAAACGTTTGGTCACAATTTTTTAATCATTCATCTTGCAGGATCACCTTAGTTCATTTAGTTCACACTATGTCAGTTTTTAAGGCAATTGGTAAGTAAAGGGGAATTTTTGGGGATTCAATAATTTATCCAGTAGGAAAGAACTGGTAAGATGCCCACGCTATGCCTCGTGAGAATGATGACACTTTAATTTAAGGTGCAATAACATGCAATTATTCATCAGGGAGTTGTACCACTTATTCCTTGACAATAAAAGTAATAGAGCCACTGGCACTTTATAATTTTTAGGAACAAAACTACTTTTTACCTAGTACCAAAGTAATTTTTCCAAACTAATAGAACTTTGTCTCCTGCAGTAACAAAAAATTCTTTTGTATTTTTTTGTAATGCCATTTTAGCTTCTGTTTGGCATATTTGTCTGGATTTTCTCTTTTTTCCCCCATTCACAGTGTGATGCTGTATGCCGTGACTTATTCAAACTTAAAGCAAATTCTAATTGTTCCAGCTATTGTGTAAGCATTTTTGCAACTATATATGTAAATTCAAATGATTATTTATTCTATTAGATTTCGTATTATGATGAGGTGTAGATTCATCATCATAATTTTCGTCTGGAGTTAGCAAGAGGTAGTGTTTAGGAAGTACAAACTTGGTAGTTTTCTGCCTTAACCAGGGGTGGTTGGGTGGTGCAAAAAGTAGGTATCAGCCCCCCCCCAAATTTTGCTTGCTTTGCTCACAAAATTGTTAGTCTTCAGCATTGTTAAGCCTCAGTGCTCTAATTATTTTAAAACGTGTGTAGTAGTGTTGTTTGAAATTCAAACCATCTGATTACTGTGGATGAAGATCACAGCATGGGCACACCAAACAGTTTGCATGTTTCTCATCATAGCTGTATGACTTTTAGCTTTTCCCTAGAAAACATATGGTATTAGCCCTTGAATTCTAATACCTTCACATGCAGTGGCCACAATTTATGTTCAATCACCATAAAAATCATGCTGTATGTTGTCAATAATATGTAATAAAATGTTCAGTTACCAACTTACTGTTGACAAATCTCAAAGGTCACCCATCATCCTTGAAAAGAAGATGCTGCTTGTGTGTTAGACTTGTTTGGGATGACAATAGTACAAAACAAGAGACAAAATACAGCCCAACAATAACCGTCAACTGTACAATTCATTATTCAAACAGAAGGTCGATATGTTTCAGCTGCCAAGGTATTACAAATGAAAAACTAATACTTTGGCCCCGTTGATCTATTGTTATATTGACACTTGACAAAAGAACATCATCTCATGTTTCCTTAATTTTGCACAGAAGGTATTACAAGTTTGAAACTAATACCTTGCTGACAAAAATGCTGTGACTTGAATCTATCAGTATGGATTAGTAAGGATTAGGAGTAACAATACAGTTTTTTTGACATTCCTTAGCAAATATTGAGTTTGTAAGGTGTGTAGTGCTTCCTTTCATGTCACAGTTCCTACTTTGACAGGAGGCGATGGAATTTCAATTTTTTAAAAGATTTCCATTTGTTCTAAAAAATAGGGACAAAATGGTATTAGACTAATACCTTTAATACCTCCCCTTGCCACTAGGGACCTTAACAGTCAGGAAGTGGTTGCTTAACCTTTTTTGCTTTCTCGTATTTAGATGCTTATATGATCTTGTGTGTATTATGTCTATAGAAGGTGACAAAGTCATCACTAAGTT
>JANTCA010076539.1:0-14995 GCA_024741275.1 Chironex yamaguchii
ATTATTATTATTATTATTATTATTATTATTATTATTATTATTATTATTATTATTATTATTATTATTATCATTATTATCATTTACAGTGAATACCAAACAGCGCATACTGCTACTAACAAACTCACATTTCTATTAATTAGCCAGGTAAACTACCCAAGGATGAATTGGAAAGTTAAACAATTCTTACCTGATAGACACAGCCAAATCAGACACTATCTTTCGGACTTTAACATCAACTTTCAGTTGGTATGTTGTAGAAGACAAAGTAAGCACCGAAGGATCAGCTCTGTACAGATATAAAAAAAGGAGGACAAAAGTTAAAACAGCTACACAGGACTTATCACCTTCCTATCATAAAACATAATTATCACAAGGTCGTTGCAAATAGTTCGTTCCTTGCTTTTTTGCTAAATTTCCCTTTATTATCAAAGGCTACGATAAGATCAGAAATAACAGACAACTAGACAGCCTGGCACACAGACACATAGACACGTAAACAGACAGGAAAGCCAGATATCTAACAGACAGCCAAACAGATATGTAAACAGACAAGCAGACAGATACGTAGACAGAAAGACAGACAAGCAGTCAGACACCAGGATGTGTCAGGCGAATGCCTAAAACGACGGCACGAACACGGTTAGGCAAATAGTAAAAAATTGCACAGTTTATGGCTGAAGAGATTAATGATATCATGAGTCACATGATACATACGCCCGGAGGGCTAAATGTCCGAGTTGCACAAAAGCGCTGAAATCATTTTCAGAACGAGGTTAGTATAGTCGCCACTTTAAGCACGAACAGAGATCAAAGCAATCTTCCCTTTACAGTTTAAGCGGATTAATGTGTGCGTAGAAAGTGCCTAAATCAAGTTCAAATTCTCTTCTAAAGACATATCGTTGCCAAGTAACAAGACACTTGATGTATAGAATAATCACAATATATAATTTGGGCGCTTTTCAAAATGGCCGTCAGTTGTCCTCGTGGATGTCTGTTGATCTTAAAACGAGTTAGACATCTCCTTCGGGTGTCTACATCATGGTCGACAACAATTGGCAACTTTGAAAAAGAGGATAATATCAAAGACTTAGGCAAAACTCTACGCTGAGAACTTCTACACGGCTAGGACGCCAGGCCATGGAGTTTACCTCGCGTGTATGCAAATTAGTTCACACCTCGTTTTTTCTGGTCAAACTCTGTCGAGAACTCTCGTGAAAGGCACATCTGTTAATGGGGTCAGGTGCCAAGGATGATCGAAGATTCGGTCAAAAAATGTCTATTGTGGAAAAAAGATGGACTACTCACGTATTGTATATGTAGGTCTCTTTCTCAAATTTATAACAAGAGATGGGAGTGAGGTGATACACGCCTGAAAAGGAAAGGAAATGAAAACGGCTTATCAGACAACGCTGTAAACTACCAATAATCACGCGACAGAACAGCTGTAATTGGCGGCAAGCATGGCTGATAAGCAGTCCTACCGTAACGAAGCCGCTCATTATCAACAACAGGTTATTTCAAAGGTCCATTTGCGAATTTTCGACCAAAAAATCTTACCTACGCATAGGACTCAGATTATGCGGGTTGCTTCGGTCCGAGAGAATTCGGCCGAAAGGAGGAAAAAGTACAAGAAATATATCGCAACTCAACCACGACTTTAAATATGAATACATCTTCGTTAATTTCCGAACTACCAAGTCCAGGACGTGATGCAGGGACGACATCGAATTTTATAATGACAGGAAATTGAGACCAAGAAAGAGAACAGGAACTCGTAAGAATACTGATGGAAAAGAAAAGCTAAGAAATTCATAGATGAAGAAAGGGCAGGTGCAGGACACGGGGAATATACGGAAATAGAGTGGAGAACAAAGAAAGAAAGAAAGGAAAGGAGTAAAAGGTACGGCAAAGATCAAAGCAGACATTATTTGTCTCCCTGGAAGTCAAAGTCGAAGTTAAGCTCACAAGCAGGAGTTGTGTTTTAGCGCTTAGGGTTTATAGGTTGACTCGGTTAGACTATTCTTTGTTTGAAGAAGTAGAGGCCGATGCCAATGTTCGTCTATTCTCAAGTTTGCATTCTTCTCGTCAACCGGAATGAAGCTTTGTTTGATGTCAGCCTTCAGAACATCGATTTGCTCGTTTTCGGTTTTCCGCCTCGTTTTGCATCATGACATTACGTCATTGTGAAAAAGGCTCATTCGTGCAATGTTGTTTCTGGGCTATCAAGGCAGTGAAATCAAAATTCTCTCTTTCGCCCCTATAGCATTGTGTACTTTGCTTTCAAATTTTAATTTTCACTATTAGCTTTTGTTAAGTCTAAATTATTTAAGTTGAGTACTGCCAGTTCTACAGTGAAGATATCAAAAGCTACGCCTAGTGCCAGTCGAAGTCTTCTTAACAGTAAATCAAACAAGCTATGAGTTATAATCGTAAGTGACAGCTTGAAGAGTACGCGACGCAAATTGTTCCACCTTCGTCAACTTGCTGAGACCAACGTCCGTTCCTAAGAAGCAGTATTAGACCATAACAGACAGGTCCATGTTAGATGTACTGAGAACACACCAAGTTTTTCATTGTCTGGCCGTTACTATTGTACAATGTTAGGAACGTAATATGGACAATATCAGGTAACCCTAGGTTCAACATTATGACTTCTAATTTTTCTCCAAGCAGCGATGGTGGTCGCTTGACACTTCTCAAAATCTTCTCAACATCCTGATTAGGGAATCCCCGCAACGCAAGTTTTGGTCACAGCGGTTTTCGCAAACGCGGGGCTCGAAACGACAATAATGAAGCATGGTAGAAGAATAAAATTGATATTGCAGGTTACACTTGAATCGGGCTAATTGGCAGAGAAAAAATATCATGCCAACAAGACAAAAAGGCCCCGAGGTTTCCATGTTTCTACGTTAACAGCATCCTCAATGTCGTACAATCCTAAGTGCCTAGCCTTTTTTGGCCAATCAAAAACGAGGCAGTCGATTTTAAGACTTAAACTTTAATAATCTAAAGTTTATATATAAAAAAACTCTGAAATAACACCAATACACCTTACCAGGTACTTTAAGGCAAAATTTATTTGTCCCTTTGCTAACGTTGAAAGCTCCAACTGTTTCCGTGCCTTCGACCGTAAAATTCTTTATGACGACAGAAAAAGGTTTAAAATAAATACGCAAGACATTAAGACTTTAAATTATAGACGGAGACAGTACACTGAGGAAACAATATGGCGGTTTCGTGTAAGATAGTAGATAAAAAATCTCACATAAAAATACAGCAAAGGAGAAAGAGGAGAGACTGAAAGAGAAGGGAAAGAGAAAGAAATAAAAAAGGACATATAGAAACAAAAAAATACCAAAAATACGAGAGAATAAGAAAAGGCGCGAGAAAAAAATGGTTAAAGAAAACGAAAGAAAGGCAACAAAACAAACGACAAGAAATTCTCCACTTTTACTTCTGCCCTAAAATATCGCGTCAAGGCGCCGGCTCCTATCTATGGATACGCAAGACTTTCACCTTGTTGAAATTGAAAACAAAGGCCGAATATAGGCGCCTGCCTTTTCCATTTTTTCGACAGAAAAAAACAAAAACAAAAGACAAGGACATGACAAGGACAGCGTCAAAAGAAACTATCACTGCAAAAATGATCTTTAATTCATGCCAGGACAGCTGTAAATCCCCATAGCTACATCTTTCAATCAATTACAATTTTATCATCACCCGAACTTAAGGCTTCGTCAATCGTAACGCCAGCAGTGAAGTCCTTGAGAACTGCGCCTTCATTAAATGAGTTCCAGGGATTTGTCAAGGAAACTATCGTATATATAGGCATATGGTTCTTAATTGTTTGTCAACAGTCTCATATCACGTAACGAAAGCTGTATTTCGAGAACAGAAAAACTTGGTCGGGAAATGCGTCATTCAGTTGGACAGCGCCTACATGTAAGATTAAACGGTGTTGTTTACGGGTGCGTCAAAGTCATCTCTTTCTGATGATCTCTCTGCTTTTTATGAGACAGCAACGCGAGTTTCCTTCAGGAAGGGAAGTCACTCCAAGACGAGTCCAATCTCTATATACGTTATAGTACATGTGACATCTACGAACAGAGGTCCGCTGTTCAGAGTAGTGGGGTGCAAATGTTTGACTACTTGGCCTGCCGACTCGATAGCTCAGAAAGCACAGCATCTGCGTGATAAGCAGACGGGCCAAGGTTCGAGTCTCAATCGAGTAGTGTGCTATCCGCTTTCCTTTCAACAACTAAAAAATGGACTGCAAATATACAATGCAATTTCAATGAGTAGCAGCTGTGGCATTTTATCACAGTCACTATCAGGGAAAAGTGAATTTTGATACTGGTAAGATTGAAAAGCAAACAAAACCAAACCTTTTCTTAAGTGTGGTCTTACCATTGTTATGTTATGCGATAAAATGCACTTTAAAATGTATCCCACGTGGCTAAATTTAGCATTGGTTACATCAGCATCAACAATCTCAATTTCTAAATTTCTTGGCTGCCAGCACCATCGATGTTTGACAGGAGTAACTACAATAAAACAATTCAATGTTCAAATGTATAAACTGTTATCACGTATCAATGATAAGAAGCAAGCGTTTTTTCATGGAAATAAAACTGAACAAGACTAAACAGGAGTTTAAATAAACAAATCTTTGGTCACCGGTGATCTCTTTTTCATAACACAAACGAGATGCGTTTATCAACAGCACAAGGATTATAGGTTCAAAATGTTTGGCTCTTGCACATTGACCTGCCTCAGAATTGTTGATTCTTAGAAATTAAATTTAGAACGAAAACTAGAAGCACTCCCAGGATGCAAACGTCCGCCAAGGTAGTATGACTATTCAAAGAAAATGGATTTTCCCACGATGATTTCCTTGCTAGTTCATGAAGCTATCATTACGCAATAAGGTAACTGAGTTATCACTAAGAAGACTTCCTCACTAGCACCATAAAGATTTCATTATCATAAAAGTGATCCAGAATTTGAGCCAGATCACCCCCAAAACTTAATCAATTCCAAATTAGCCCATTCTGACCTATCCTGAGAATTTTGTCAAAGTCTTTTTGAGGTATGTTGTTATGTTGCTAACAAACAGACAGACAGACAGACAAACCAACGCCAGCAAAAACACAACCTCCTTGGAGGAGTTAATTAGGAAGGGGATGAGTTCTTTTGATCAGGGGGCAAGATTTTTAATGTAGCCATTTATTCTTTCTCAGGGGCGTGACCAGGGCTCTAAAAGTAGAAATCGCAAATAAGCATACATGTTTTAAGCAAGGTATATACCAGAGGGATTGCCTATAGCTATTCTTTGTCCTACACCCAGCTGTCATTTGGTGAATCACAGAAATAATTTCACCAGATAATAACCAATAAAATTACTATCCACAGTGTTCATATTTCATAACACGTTGCAGCAAAGATTTAATTATCTTTCAAAGCGAGCAAACCAGTGTCCAAAACTAAGATTGCCTTCTTGCAAGTCAAATAAAAGAATGGGAAACTTGTAAAGATCAATATATTGATTACAAAACTGCAAGAACATATTTGTTGCTATTTTTAGTAAATGAAAATTATAACACAGAACAACAGAGTGTAGCATCGGCTCTTTCCAAACATACATCCACAAAGTCGTATTTTCTTTAAAATACACTAAGCATATCATGTTCCCCAAAGAACAACTTCTCGGATCCTAACTTAAATCATCTCACTTTTACACCTTTTACACAAAGCAGGCAATGTCTCAACTACCCATATTTCGTTTTGTTTATGAGACTGTATGTAGTTTTAATTCCCACAAATCAAGACTCATTCCTACTCGCATTCATACCGCTCCTGATTTCGATAGAAACGCTTCTGCTTACAATGCCATCCTCAACAGTGTGACGTCATACTAAGTTGTCGCAACAATGTCAGTACCAGGCTATCTCGAAGCAGCCTAATTATCACGATCGACTTATCTATGTGAGCTCCAATCAAAGCTGTCGATTTATTTTTCAAATGAGAAAATTTTTGAATGTCGGCGTATCCTGAAAAAATAAGGTAACATGGTTTGAGCAATGAAACCATAACTTTGATGCATAATGTACTGGGGCCGCTAAGTGTTTGTCAATTACCTTTGTATTTCCCAGGTAAGACACTTTCAAAGGCAAATTTCACACCGCTGTCCGTCTTTTCGATCTATGTACAAAAGATAATGTTCATACTGATTAGTGGACATCGTCGTTAATCAATCATTTTAAAATTATTTAAACATATTTGCTTTTGCATGCTTCTAAACAAATTCCACGCCGTAAAGATACAAACCATATCCATCTCTCATTCGTCAGGTAAGTGTGACTGAAGGAGCTGGGTAACTGAAGTCTTCCTTAGGAGGACAGAGTTCTTAAAAACCATCCTAAACAAGGGCACTTGGGCTATATGACTACGGCGCAAATGTAACACACCTGAACTAAAGCGAATACTTCTAAACGCAAATTTGGTCAGAGCTGTAAGCTCTAAACAAGTACACGTACTCTCCCTTTCCCAAATTCAGTAGCAAGGATCAGACACTGCGGATCGACCACCAATCAACAATGATGAAAGGAAACAATACTAGAACCTTTAATTTTGTTTGGTAATATGTCTCCTGCAATACTGACAACAAGACCTTTAAATGATGCCAATTCCAGTCTCAGTGAGACCTCCGGTACACAAGACACGCGCACAGACATGCAGCAACACGCAACTGTATTCTAGAAATAGAAGAAGCAATGCTATGTTCGTGCACTTCAATCACTCCATATTCGTGCATTAAACAGATTCTGTGTAATTGGATTCTTCCAATGTGCTGTGATACTTCTACAATATCTATCATACCTATCATTGGGTTGCTTGACGTATGGACACTAAAAGAATTAAATCCTGAAGGTGTACAAACGTTGTTAATTCGAATAGAAAAAGGTCTTCGTTGCCTAAAACGTCGGATAGGTTGGATAAAGTCGCTGCAACTGAGCTTTCGTTCCTTACAACACCACCCCATCTCTTTGTAAACTAACCAAGTCACTCCTTCCCAGACCGTATATTTAAAAAGATTTACCTTAGCTATGGTCTTAGCTTGAACATTTCTGTCAGAAGAAACCAGCGTGACAATGGTGTCGTCGCAGCTTCCTAAAATTAATTAGAGAAATTTCAGGTCATGACCTACAATACCAAAAACATTCAAAATCAACACATACGACAATGTCACATAAAAGGACCAGATATTAGAACATGGGTCAGAAAATAATTGTAACAAGGATCAGAAAAAGAGTCTCAATAAAGATCAGTACGAATCACAGCACGGATTAGATCCAGCGTCAAATCAAGGATCATAACAAGCCTCGTAAAAACACAACAATGCTCAGGACAGAATTTTAACAAGGATCACAAAAGAATCACCAAAAGAAGTTCAACAAGGGTCACAAAAAGAACTACCACTTACAGTGACAACAAGGATTACCAAATGTCTAAATCAATTATCAGAGTAAAGATCACAACAAGGATCGCAACAACGATCACAACAAGGATCGCAACAATGATCACAACAAGGATCGCAACAACGATCACAACAAGGATCGCAACAACGATCACAACAAGGATCGCAACAACGATCACAACAAGGATCGCAACAACGATCGCAACAAGGATCGCAACAACGATCACAACAAGGATCGCAACAACGATCACAACAAGGATCGCAACAACGATCGCAACAACGATCACAACAACGATCGCAACAACGATCACAACAAGGATCGCACCAAAGATCACAACAAGGATCGCAACAAGGATCACAACAAGGATCGCAACAAAGATCACAAGGATCGCAACAAAGATCACAACAAGGATCGCAACAAAGATCACAGCAAGGATAGCATTTACCAAATGGATAGAAAACAACACCTATTGAATCTTACCTATGCATTCAATAATTCCACTAATCGTAGCAAAGAACTGTGTGAATTTTATATCTATTAAAGGAAAACTTGTTATTCGTATGTCAAGAGCAGCAGGTTTTAATTTGAGTCCGAGTTTCACTTCGGCAGGACTAACAAGTGCCTGGCAATAGAAGAAAGCAAACTAATGATAACAAATGAAATAAATGGGGGCGCAAACTGGTAACACGTTTAGGGTAAAAACCTAAACCAAATATTTCATTACGCTAATATTTATGTGAGCAGGTTCTATAAGACACATGCCACTCGAACCGCCAACACTCACGCGCACTCCTATGCTCGTGCATGTCTCACAATCTCTAAGGAAGTCCTAACATCATCCCTTATAATTATGTGACTGTATGTCCACTGGATGATCTTCGTTAGGACTCGAACCTGTGTAACAGTGTAACACAGGTATCGCAAAATCACCTCTTTCCTTACAAAATAGAAAACTAACAGATGAGAAAAGATGCTATGTATCTTTAGTTTTCTTGCTCGCAATAACATCCTCAGTAAAACCTTAAACTTTTATTACTTCCACCAGCAGGTTATTTTTATGTCGGGGTTTGTTTGTCAGTAAGTCAGTCAGTCTATCTGTCTGTCTGTCTGTCTGTCTGTTCGTTAGCAAGATAACTCAAAAAGGTAGGGATGGATTTTGACGAAATTTTCAGAAAGTGTCTGAACCGGGATAACAAACAAATGACTAATTTTGGGGTATGATTCGATGAGATCTTGGATTCTGGATTACGTATTCGGCAATGAAAGCTTCGCAGTGTTAGCGAGGGAAAACCCACTCACTGTATTTGGTAATGATATCTTCATAAAATTCAGCCAGCAAGGAATCATTATGGGCAGAACCCCTGTTGTTTGAATAATAATACTGGCTTGGCGGAGATTGGCGCTCTCCGAGTGCTTCTAGTTTCATCTTTTGTCGGTCAACTGTCACCATACAGTGTCAGCACCAGTTGCTGACAAGAAAAGCTCCTTACCGGATTCTACCCCATGCAATCGATTTCTACATTCTATGTGCATAGTTCTCGCTACTAAACGTGATACAGTGCCAAAAAGATACAATTTTGAAGATTCATTTAAAGTAAAACCCCTCCTTAACCCAACTTTGCATACGTCCTCCCACCTTTGCTAGCTATAGGCAAGAAGCAAAAAAAATAATCTGAATAGGCTACCGTCAAGACTACTAAGTAATGCATAACATATATAACTTGAAGACGGGTAAAGCAATCTGGACAGAAGCAGTCTTGTCATTACCTCTAACTTATAATCTCCAGGGGCAGCCTGCAAACAAAAATGGCCATGTTCATTAGTATTTGCTGTTATCATCTCCGTATTCTGTGATCCTTTGGGGAGAAGCATTACTTTCCTTTGGCTGATCTACATCAAAATACCAATGAATGTTACAAGTTAAAAGTTAACACAAGAACTGCCTTAATAAACCAAACACGTTAAAACAAAATTACTGTTAAAGTTGTAACATTAACTACTACCCAAAAAATTAGCAAAAAACGACCATGAACACAACAATAGGAATCATCAAGCGTCAACCAGTACTCTGTACGCAGAAAGAGTTTGTTTATTCGCTTCGACTCTTCCAATAATGCTCTGCTTCTCCATTTTCTCTTTTTTCCTTTTTTGTCTAGGGTTGGCAAGTTTCCACCCATGTTTCGTATAAAAAAAATTACCATATATCTATACTTTCCTTTCTAATGATTCATACTCCGAAGAGTGTCAGAAGAAAAAAGCTTTTAAGTATGTTTTTAGCGCAATGTCACAAATCTTCTAAGTGATTTTCACGTTTTGTACCACAAAAAGACTGTTGAAGTATTTCAAGCGACGGTACAGAGAAGACCAAATTGGCGAACTCAACAACATAGTCAAGATCAAATGTAAGCTGAGATTGGCTAAGTTTCTATCTATTTTTATGAATTAAGCTTGGTGAACAGGGTTGTTCCTAAATTTATTTCTTGTCGAATATTTAGATCTAAAGCCAGACACAGTACCGCCATTGAACGAGCATTCGTAAGGGATGAAATAAGTACATAAAGTTTGTACCACAAAAAGATTGTTCAAATCATCAAACAAACCCTAATGAAAACATAAACTCCATGGCGAGGGTAAAAACAATAACTTTTTTAAATATACAACAAATCAAATCGCCATACAAATTACAAGCGAAGTAAGATATAACAAAGTTGTTCTCCTGTAATTACTGTAATATCTTCAGCCATGTTACTGACACAGATGGCCGTTAAAAGCTGATACGGTCATCGTTGATACCATCAAGGACAAAATCATGATAATAGCATTCTCATCATCATGTCTGCAGCTATTATGAGTCATGACATTGTCATCATTAATCATTATCACCATCAACATCGTTAATCATTATCACCATCATCATCATTATCACTGGCATCATGAATACCACCCTCGTCACATTTACTGCAATCAGGAGCCATGTTTATGCAGAAATTATCGTCCATTCACGGTCATCGTCCATTCACGGCCATTGTCCATTCACGGTTATCGTCCATTCACGGTCATCGTCCATTCACGGTTATCGTCCATTCACGGTCATCGTCCATTCACTGTTATCGTCCATTCACGGTCATCGTCCATTCACGGTCATCGTCCATTCACGGTCATCGTCCATTCACGGTTATCGTCCATTCACGGTCATCGTCGTTCTCTGCGTTTTCCATATTTCACGTTGTAAAAGTCTCCTATGACCAGACACTTGTGTTTGATGCTTGAGGTAGAAAGAAACACAGATCACCTAAACAGTAGCTTAAGTACTACAAAAAGGGAGGTATGAAGTAAAAATGCCTACTGGATGAGCTCCCTGGGGCGTCTGAGTGATAATCACCTGTCCACAGACACCATACCTAAACGAAATAGGAAGAAATGGTTGAGAAAATGTCCATAAAGAAGAAAATAAATATCTGAATTATAACAGGTCGATAACTATCTAGTATTTTCTTTAATAATTAATAATATTGTGTAGCAACAGCGGAATCACTATACACACGACGGGACGTTTGGTCCATGGTGTTCCCTGTTGTGTCGTATGCATGTGAGACGTGAGGTATGGCAAAACGGTGCAGGCAGATGCTAGAGGTGTTTGGCCTGTGGTGTTGGAGACACGTCTTCCGAGAATTCCAAGGACCACAAGAAAGAAAGGTAGTATGTGCTAGAGAAAGTAGGTGAACCACAAATATAAATAAATGGTCAATAAAAGTGAAGCAACAAATACAGCACTTGGGGAATACTGCAAGAAGGAATGGAGCCAATCTTGAACAAAGAATGATGACAGGACGATTATGGTAAAAGAGAGGGCGTAGCCACCCGCAGACAACACGCGAAAATGGAGTTAAGACCACATTGGGAGGCGTCATTAATGCCGTAATGCAGAGGACAGAGGAAGAGAAGAGTGGAGTGCACTTATCAACAGGATCACCAGGAGCTGGCACTCTAACATCCGAGGAAGCCTGCATCTATAAATGTCATATTGAATGAGCGACTAACCAGAATTTGCAATATTTACACTAAACTGACAGCATATTTAAAGTCTTCTTAAGACAAGGTCAGGGACTTGAACCCGCAATTTACGACATGCAAACTGTGCATTTCTTGATAAATATATTGATGTGCTTGACAATACTATCCGGTTTCATGTACTCCTTCTGTCATCATCATGAGCTAGAAACACGCCCTCGACAATAACAAATAACGGCCGAGCTTAACAGATGAAAGGAGTCCTTGGTTGTCTGAGAATTGAACCCGGATCTCTTCAGTCCAATCTCACTGGACTACTGGACTACTTCAAAAAGTAAATTTAGAACAATCAGCCTAAAAGAATTTGTGGCTCTTGAGAGTAATAACGAAAACAAATCACTTTCAATCGAAATTTTGTAGCATACTCACTATTGAACATAGCTCATTGCCATGCCAGGGTAAGGGAATCTACTTGGGAGCGAACTCGTTTTGCGAGTAGGCTCCCGTTACTTTCTCTCACCGATGGTATTTTGTTTGTGGTGACGCAGATTCGAACTCACATCCTCTGGCTTGCAAGATCGTCGTCTTATCCACTATACCACGGCGGTTTCTCGATCGAAATAGGGATCATAATACCAGCCACTGACAGGTAAACACCGGTGGAAATTGAAAATCACTGGTGGCAGAAATTTGAAATTTTGAAAAAAACTGGTGACAATATATGTTGATAAAATTCTTTGTCGAACAAACTCAATAATTAACACTCTTTGCACGAATGTGAAGTAATTGGAGATAAAAATGTTCTCATAACAGCTCCCCATCTGTACGACAGAACATCGTGTTGTGATTCTTGGTCGAGTAGCGGGATCGATATTTCTGTAGAAATACTTGTTAAAACCAGTGCTTATTTCCATTTCTACTAGGATTCCAAAATCTTACATGTAACTTTCTACACTGATTTAATACCTTCTGGCTTGGATATCCGGTAATTGTGGCGTATTTGGCGAGATATGAACTTGCAACGGATCAAAGAAAATATTCTTTTTACTGACCTAGGGAGAAGAAAATTAAATGATGTGACATTAACGAGGATGCGATTTTTAAAGGTAAACAAAAAAATGCAATCAACAATGTGCTACAAAAATTCACCTCTGCAAGTACAACTGATAGTGAAATAATACTGATATGGTACAACCAGAAGGTAACACAAATCTGCAGGTCAATTATATCATAAAAGAAATGCTTGTCCAACTCGGGCCCAGGGGGCTATACACAGCACAGGGCCAATAATTAGTCTATAACACCGATACAATGTCTTAAACAGCAACTTACATATTATATGAATGATTTTCAACATAATCTCTCATAACAAAATACACAATTGCATTCCTTCATAAAATGGCTACCTTAAGAAAATTTTCCCAAAACGTTCCTCCAAAAAGATGGAGGTTAACAAAAGAGAAAAACTTACATAGAAATAAATTTTGTTCAAAATTGTAAAATAAGTTTTTCAGTCTCTTTTAACACTATCGAAGGATATTTCTATATCATATGATATATAGGATATCATTTTTAATTGCATAGTTTCTAGATTTTTTTCAACAAAAGTTTATAATTAACCGCCATTTCCAATCTGTATCCAACTCCTTTGTTAACTTGTTTGCCAGTTAACAAGTATGCATTTGTGAAAAAAATGATATAATGTTCCTCTCAAAATGTATGCTTAGTTTTATTACAGTGGACACGGATTCTTAATCAAGCCTCAGTTTACTGTTATTATTACTATGAAAACTTTTATGAAACGGACAAATCTACGAAGCAGCCATCCAAACGTTGCCATCATGGTGTCTGAGCTACAGAAATTCCACTGTAATAAAGTACACTAGTTCACGACGAGACTTGTGCTTAAGAAAGACAATTTCGTCTAACAATTTAACGATGCAGTTGCTGATACAAGCGCTCCAAATTACATAATTTTTTGCTCAATTGATTATATTTGACATCCGACAAAATCGGTTGACAAATTTGCTACTCGGAATTGGATTAGATTACTCGGGGCTTTTTCCCCTCCCTGGATGCTGCCACTGCCACTTCTTGTGCCAAGCGTGGCCACGTAGGCCCAGTTTGCTGTTAACGGAGATAAGGACCTGTAATTTACTAATTACACGTTATCAATAGTACCTCTATGGTGTATGTCCCGGATGTTACATTTTCCAGCAAATAAACACCATCAGCCGTGGTCACTGCTGACTTGCCCTCTGCTTTTACTTCGACTTTAGCACCTTCGATACCTCCTCCCTGTCATGTATTAATCAAAACTGAAGCTGATAGGTAGGGCAATTAATGATGAAGGGACAAAAAAAACAAGAGAATAATTAGAAAAGGAAAAGGAAAGTGGAATAGGCAACGAGAGGAAGTCAATCAAGGTAAGGAAAGAAGAGAAAGAAATAAAATAGGGTGAAAAGACAGGAACAAAGGAGAATAAGGAAAAGGGGGAGATAATAGGAGATAAGGAGAGATAAGGACAAAAGTAGACGAGAAAAGCAGAAAGACGAGAAGAGAAAGGAAGAAAGGAGTATGGCGAGGAGAGGTGGAGAAAAGAGTTGACAGAAGAGAAGTAGAAGAAGAAGACGAAGAAGTAGAACCAAGTGTTGGCAGAAGCAAAAAAAGGTGAGAAGAAGGAAAAAAGTGTCGGAAGAAGGAAGAAAGTGTCGGAAGACAGTATAAAAGAAAGAAAAGGGTGTAATGAAAACAAAAGAGAAATGGGTTGTTTGACAAAACCAAAGACATGGAAAGAGATTCTACATGGCAGGATATTGGACAAGAGATGAAAGAACGGTAAAAGCTAAAGAAAGGGACGAGAGCAGTAAATGCATTTTCAACAGAATCTTACCGTAGAGTCTACTATTTTTCCCGTAACAGAAAATCCGTGCACTTGAAAAGGAGTCTATAAGAAAAAAAGATATAAAATAGCAACTATGTATATAGCGTACTGGAAAATAAAATACTTTCCATGAGTGGTTTGCGACCCATTTGGACCCACCCTCCTCACTCTAACTCATTCTTGATGAAAAATGCAAAGGACTCACACAACTAAAAACGTTTTCATTCATTGAATTTGGCTTTGTAATATTATTATTGTTTCATGTACTTGCTTTAATGTTGCAAAATAGGCTTGTACTTAATTTTTTGAGCTGAAGAGCCACACTTACATTGGATATACGTCTTTATGACGTTAAAATACAATTTCTACAAGTCTCACTTTACAGGTAACTTGGAATTGACTACTTGAATCTTTCAGATGGGAAAAATAAACTTAACTAACACAATATTTTCAAGAATTACAATTACTTTTTCTAAAATTAATAATAATAATAATAATAATAATAATAAAAATAATAATAATAATAATAATAAGGGTTGCCGTCAAAGAACTAGAGGAACCAAAGATCAGTTATTGATAGACAAGGCAATATTGATGGATTGTAAAAGAAGGCACAAACATA
>JANTCA010076550.1:0-14995 GCA_024741275.1 Chironex yamaguchii
TTTTAAGTATGATTTTAGCGCAATGTCGCAAATTTTCAGGGCGATTTTCAAGTTTTGTACCACAAAAAGATTGTTCAAAATACATAAGTTATAAACGAAATATTTCATGACGTCACACTTAACTACTCTATAAATTCTTATCTAGTATTGTAAACTCTGTGTCAACAGAATATATTTGATTTTAATCTAATATCCCTAAGGATGCAAAAATAAAATCTAAAATTAGGACTTAGGATGCGTCATCGATATAATGTCCGTAAAAAACAGAAAACACTAGATGAAAAAGGCCACGAATATAGTTCTTAACACAATGCTATTCAATTTGTAATATATGCTAAACACAATGTAAGGGTGATGCAACTAAATTTAGGCCTTTACACATTTCTTCGTTTTTGGTTGTATGTTTGTACATAAAAAGTGATTTGTGTCATTGGTATAAAGCAATATTGGCTACATTGTGTATAACTAATGAAAGAAACGAAGCATCCCTCAGTACAAACTATTCTTAAGCTAAAGCTAACTGTTCTGATATGGCATTTCCAAACAAAATCTAGGAGATTACTAAGAAGACAATTTTCTATTTTCTAAGCATACACCGTTTGGGACCCTTGGTCAGGATGCAGTGAAACATGCGGAAAAGGACAAAGGCAAAGAACAAGAGCTTGTGTCCTTAAATACAACAATGGTACTTACACAACGAATCCGGGATCAGGATGCATTGGTCCAGCTACTGAATCTGATAATTGTGCTGATTACAGTAATTGTACAGGTGAGTTTTGCTAATAAAAGTATGAATGCTTTGCCTTTCAAAGTAGTATTAACAAATTGTTACATAGTGTGACAGTGTTTCAATACAAATCAAAATGCCTTAAACTGTTTTTAATTTCTATTCTACGTCCAAAAGGAAAAAAAATTAAAATGGAAAAAATACAAAAAAGTTCTCAAGTGTCTGAGGAATTCAGTAGGATATTAAGTCATTTTTTCGTGCTCTGTGTATGGTTTCCACCAGTCTCTTTTCAAGTTTGTCTCGTCACCACTGACTTGATGTATGGAGTAACAATGTCTGTCTTTCTGCAATAGGTGTGGAACAAATTAGAAGCTAAAATCTTTAAGAATTAGAAAAAGTAGAAAAACACCTGTCAAGAGGGATCCATATTTTTGCAAGTTCTTTCTGCTGATTGACGAGTCTAACTCGCAACGTTGTCATTAATAAACACGAGACATAACGCCGCAGTAAATGTTACTTAAATATCTTTCTAGGAATACATGTAACGAGGACGATAAATCTCATAGAAAGAAGCATATTTTTCCTTTGCACGATCTGTTCTTCTTTTATGATGCTATGCTATGTAATATTTTAGCATACATGTTTGTACTTACCTTATTAGTGTTTACCATAAGTACATTTTTGCAGAGATCAAAAAAGCTAGACAAAAGGTTGCAAAAATATCTTGATAAATTTATCCCTTGAGAATTCAGCCTGATTTTCATATTTTATTAGTAGGTTTCATTTCATATGTTACAACTACATTACGCTATCAAGGAATGATTTATGATTGCATGAACAAATCAATACCCATTGCACCCACAGCTTAAGAGTTAAGTGTCGTCAGATAATGTTTATTCTATTTGGTTTGGTAATGTATGTACCACATGATGATGACAATTGCCTTAAAGAAATAAAATTTGTTTTCTAGACATAGTATGAAAGAAAGTGGATAGAAAATTGTTTGTTACGATAATAGATTTTGTTGTTGTTTGTTTCTAGTCGAAAAGTTACGTATAAATTTGCTTCAAATTTGAAAACAATATCATTCTAGTGGCTTCCTGGCAAGAATGGAACCCCTGTAGTAACAGCTGTGGTAATGGGACAAGAACTCGGAAAATGATTTGTGAGTTCGGAGTGACCTATGCACCAGGAAAGTGTGACTACAATGCCACTGAAGTGGAAACATGTACTGGCTATAATTGCCCAGGTATCATTTGTTGCGTTTATATTACTTTACAAAGATCAAGTATTCGTGATCTTTGAACTATTCTGCTACATTGTGCTAAATTTCTTTTGTAAATCAGTTAATCAACTTTAGAAACGTAAGGGATGTGGCGCACAAACAAAGTTTTTTAAATGTAGCAAGACTTCATTGATTATTGAGCAAAATGTTGAAAACATAGTGATGGAAGGAAAAATACATAAATTCGAGCCAATGACGTGCAGTGCAATACAGTGCTCTTCAATGCAATACAATTCAGCGCAATTCAACACAATTCAATACCAAACAATACAATACGATGGAACACAATACGATACAATAGAATACCATAGAATTTAATATTATAAGATGCAATATTATACGATACGATCTGACACAGCAATACAACAGAAAGGGGGTTAAATTGCAAGACAGCGTCCTTGTGTAGTTTCCGGCAAAAAGTTTTAGGCCACTCCTTCAGGTTGTCACGAAACAAATCGGAAGATATCAAACTTTTGGACATAACCTTGCAAATATTGGAGAACATAACTATTAAAAAAACAAAACGGTGAATACTGTGATTTTCAACAGCAAACAACATCAATGTGAAATGTGCAACTATACGTAAAATACTACTATGCACTAAAGGTGCAGACTTGCCAACATTCCTCTTTTACTCTTATGCGACATCATATCTTTATGAAGACTGTATTCTCTGTTGCTGAAACACAATAATGCATTTAAAATTCTTGCAGTGTAACTGACTTTTCTCAAGACGTACTGGTTGTTTGTTTCACAATACGTAACTTATAGCATTGATTTATTTCAATTATAAGAGATTATTTTTCTAAAGACAACATGCAGAATTGTCTTTGAATTTACAGTTAAACAGCTGGGATTAACCAAAAACTCAATAAACAGCTCTTCCATGTTAATTTTTCACTTTTTCTATAATATATCCGTCGGTGGTTTTTTCTGTCTTGTTTTGTGTCTTTTTCGTCTTTGTGCATTGTTATCTTTACCGATTATTGTGTTCTGGATTACTGTATTCCCTTTAGCTGTTCTGTCTCTTGTCCTATTGTCTAAACACATGCATTATTGTAATATACCACTATTATTTAAACTTATAATTGTAATGCTGCTTTTAATCTGTAACTGGTGATGTATAAGGTATATCCGAAATTTGTCTTACAAACATAATAAAAATTGTCTGTATATTAAATGTCTTACGAAGTAAACAGTTGTAATTACGTCAGAGGACATAAAACGGACATCTGCTAAATAGTTCTTCTCCGGCTATGCCAGTCTTTCATTACATGTTTTTGTCGTTAAAATAATCAGCAGCAAGGATTCTAGTTTGTGGTAGATCTCTACACTTGGTTGGCTGAATCAATCGTTAACAAATGAGACAATAAGGTCAACTACTTTGAAATGCAACACGATAAAGACGTTTATTACAGAGTGAAGGCATTTGTATTACCCGCCTTATCTCGTTGTATTCCTGGAAATGTTTCTACGTAAAAAGTTTGGTTTCACAATGACTTTGTGAAATGTTGCCTTTGACCGATTAGTAGAAAATGTTGAAAAATACGTTATTTGTATGTGGTGGAGCATGTTTGTGTTAAATTTAAGATGCTTTGAATATCAACCGTGGACATGTTTGTCCCTTGTAATAATGTAAAGGGATAGTTTAAACACCACTAGTCAAGATTTATACAAAAAAATTAAGAACACTATGTTATTTACTTACTTGTTTATTGTCTGCTTTGTTTGCTTACTTTGACATCCAAGTATTCGAGCGTTTACGTCAGTATTTATGTTTCTCAACATGTCCTTTTTCTCGTATAAGTGAAGTTTCCTTAAATGCAAATATTTCACGGATCAGTTTTTTCACGGAAAATCGTTTGAGAAAATGTTTTGTTGCCTCTTCTATACCAAAGTCAGAAAATAAGCATGAAAATATGTTGTCCGAGCCTTTTGCTAAATATCTTAGAATTTCGTTCCGATATACACTTGATTCTAGCTTGTTGCACATACCATCGTAGAACTATCCAACACATAACTTCAACATCAACTTGAATCTGACTAGTGCATTTTTCAAGCGCAAACAAGTGTATTACACCTTATGTTAAGTACATTATAAATGCCTTTGTACTCCGAAGAAATTGTCTGATAGTAATATGTTTTTAAAGTTAGTTGTCTTTATTGCATATTAAAGCAAAAAATTATATTGGAGCGTAAACAAAACGTAAACATTATACTTAAACTTTATTTCTAAATATCGTTTATTAAGTGGGCATTCTCTTATGAAGCATTAGTATACCTCACATAGGAAATGAATAACTGAGTCTTTCTTTGTTTTGTGGGAATAACTATTTTCTTTCAGAATAAGCATTTTGTATACCCCCAAAAGACACTACATTTTTTGATAAATAGATAATTTACGAATATTCCAAACTGTGAGGATATCAAAATTTTTAAGTCTAAAGTGCTCAGTCATTAGTGATTGGGTCCCAGGATATTTACTGTTCTCCTGTACCTTGAAAAGTCATTTCAATTAGTTTTAATGAATCTTGGAAAATAAATAAGTTCACTGAACAGGAACGTGATTCGTCATACTGCATTGGAAGCTTAAGGACAAATATTGGATAACTAACAACCTTTCTGATATTGATATAGTGAGTTTCTATTGTTGTTTGTTGCTCATTTTTAGAATGATACGTATAAACCTCTATCTTAATCCTGCTCTGCTCAAAAATATAAATTACTGACGGTGACATTACTAGAGTTGTATCCTGTCAAATGCTTATTATGTGTTAAGTAAAGGAAAAACTGTAATTACTATGGCGTCATCATTGCAGCAGCCGTGGTAATTCCCTTCTAAAGGAGAAATGTGCTACAAAATTTTAAGAGTTTCGTCGTCATCAACATTTGCCTCCTTTGATAGTGTTGGTCGTCATGGTTACCAATTACCTCTTATTCTAAGACACTTTAATGTACAAAACTGTTTCTGTCCAGAACTTAATGTAATCTGACCATTTTACTCGATGGCTCCCCAATGCTTGTGTGCCTCTTTCCTCTATTATATCATTGATCAGATATTCCGTGCTTCCTCAGAGATCATGGCCAGCATACATTATTGCATACTACATTATATTATGACATACTACCATTATCTGTTGAGCTACTTTAACCTTGTACCAGCTCACTCTACAACGTGTTTGTGAATATTTTCTTCTTTCAGCTAATATTGAGAATTCTTCTAAGACACCACATTTGTCTTCATTCACTTTACAATAGAGTAAAATGTCACACCTCACTCCAATACCTCAACACAGAGAAGACGTAATACTGGAGACGTTTTTATTCTACATTTATGCTCTACTTAGGAATTTTTTGCGTTCCTAAAATTTTGACTTGGTATTTTCTATTCTTCTTTCAATTTTTCAACTGTTCTTTCATCTTTTATTATCAAGCTTTCCAGATATTGGTACTTAATATTGGTACTCCTGAACTTTACTCCAGTTCCTTACCTGCGGTTATTTTCATAAATCTGCTTGCAACACTTTTGCTGGTAAATGTTGTTTTAGCCTTCTTAGCATACATAAACATACTGTAAGCGTCATAGGACTCATACAAGCAGTCAATTATTCTTTGGAGGGATCGTACATTTCTTGTAAGCTGTACAATTATCTGCATGGCATATGCTGGTATGTTGGTAATGTTAATACCCTTCACATACTCCTTTTAATTCTCCAGTGCTTCCTTCGGTACAAATTTGCAGTATAACTTGAAAAGTGGTGGTGAATGTATACATCCTCGTTTGATCCCTTTTTGCTCCTCTTTCTTTGCCTTGTTTTCCTCTGTCTATGCACACTCTATCTGTTGCCAAATCTTAGCTGTCAGCCTAGTGTTCGTGCACATCTGCTTTTTGTGATAATTAGGGTATCTCAGAAAGCTGTACTCAATCGAAAGCCTATGCGTAGTCTGCAAAACAGAGATGCAAGTTTTTTTGTTCTCAAGTATCCTTTCACATAGTCAACTCTATAGAAATATGACATATTTGGTGTATTTGTCTTTTCTAATCATTTTGATTTGTATTCTTCTTGATCGACGCTTTTTTGAATACGTTGTTGCATTTTTATGGTACTTTTGTTGCCATCTAGTTTTGTTTCATTCCTTTGGTTTATCTTTGACTACAGGTTTCGATTTGCTTCTGTGGAATGTCCGCTCTTTTCTTATCTGTTCATTTTCTGCAGTTTTTTCTTACACAAAGTTAGCTAAGCGCTAAAACCATTTCGTGACTTAAAGTTATTCATTGCTTACCTGTTGCCTCGAAATTTATGATATCTTTTCTCCAACGTTCAAACAACTCTTTGTTCCTTTTTTTTCTACTTTTAGGAGCAAATTGGACAAGCTGGTCAAACTGGACTGACTGTAATACAACATGTAACCTTGGATATAGAGAAAGGACCAGAAACTGCAGTTTTGAGGGACATGTTGTTTCGCCGTCATCGTGCATAGGAAATACTACCGTGGAATACATGAAATGCAACAAAGATAATCCTTGTCCAGGTAACAATTTAGCAATACATCTAATGCAGACATAAATATTGCACTATGTTGGGAAGACAGAGAATCCAATGTAAAATCACAGCAAGTAATTTATCTATCGATGTTACCAATTTGAGATAAATTTGGAGAGTATTTGTTGCTGTCTTCCGCTATGGACGGGATAGAATCATTTCAAAAACTTTAGTAAGTGATAAATAACAATTTTATACTATATCTGCATTCAGATGACCGAGGTCTACTAGCAGTGCTAATAGTAGTTGCATTTTTGTGAGGCTGTGAGGCTGAAGAGCAAAGGAAAGGGATCTGAGAGCCATCCTACACACAGTAAATAAATAATTTTATCGTCTCGTAGTGCCAACATGGACAAATTTCACTGAATGGACATCGTGTTCGATCTCGTGTGGTGGAGGTAACAAAACCAGAAATAGAACCTGCTTAAACTTTAAGTACGGCAAGTGTGATGGTAATGCAACAGAGATTCAGAGCTGTAACGACCATGATTGTCCTGGTAAGTATCAAAAGGATATCATGATGTAAATTGTAGTGCCAAGTTTAAAGTGTTTAAAATTTTTTATCATTTGCGAAACCTCAAGGTTCAGAATTGTAGGACGAAGCAAAGAATTCCGAAGGTAGGTGGTAGGTTTTACCCTAGTTAGAAATGTCAGCCTGGATAGAAAAAAAATCGCATTACTCCTTAATTTCAGTTAAAAGGCATCTTTGCCATAAGCTTTGCAGCAATACAACAAAAAGAATATAAATGTTTGGCGTTATTAAACTACAAACAGGAGCTTTTTCCAGGAGTTTTTTCACAGCGAGTACCTGCTCTGTGGTCGTCATATATACCTGTCAGTACACAAACTCTCAACTTTCAGGGGACACGATAAAACTCGATAACATCTTTATAAGAATTTTAATGCTGCAAAGTACAAATATTGTTCAAAATTATCACATGCGTAATACCCTTTTCACATGCAACCGAGATATTGTTTCAGGACATCCATCTTTGATTTGACTGTTTTATTTGAAATCTAATCTCATCACTCGTTACTTATTGACGGAGGCACAAATCAGTGATGTATGTATCACTGTTTAAATAGATTCTGTACTAGTTAATAGGCATACAGTCACCAACAGCTCTAACGGCGGAGTTCTGAAATCCAATCCATGCTGATTATCTACTTCAGAGAGTGTTCAGAGCAACATTCTCTGTTGTTCACCGGAAAGTTGCCGCGGTCAGAATTTGTGATTCATCGTTAATTACATTATTACGTTGACAAAACGATACATAAGTAGGTAAGTAGGGAGGACCTGCGCACAAAAGTATCAAGAGACCTGAGGAGTAGTGGCTTGATTGACTCACACAAAAAGGCAGCAACATATATGATCGCAATGTAACGTTTTCTTTTATCAAGTGTATGTGCTCATTTCCTTCGTTATATTAAGGAGATTTGAGGAATTCTATTATTGCCGACCATGAAGTTTTGGACTTGTAACAGCAAATTAGAATTGTTCAAAGTATTCTAAATGATCAGACTTCCCTGTTGCAGCTGCTCTACTCCTCATCTTTGTCGTCTGCAACAAACACACAATGTAAATACAGTGGAATTTTTGCATGTTTTTGCTTGTCCGGTTAAACAAATACATCTGTCCATTTCAAGCAATTACACATGTTGTTAGACTAACATTTACTACTCCATTCTTTTAAAAGTAATGTATGACAGTAGTCGTTTCTTTTGTTTACAAATAGAAACATGTCATAAAGCACCTGGTAAAAACAGCAAATGTGCACCTTTGATAAAGGGAGGTTTAAACGTAGACTAGGCAATTCGCTTTTATTGGATGTCTTACATAATTAACAGTTTTGAAGCTTTGATTAACCTCAAACTCCCGCACATATAGTGTTTCCTATTCTTAGACAATTTGTTTCTGATTTTGGCCCATAATGGTATATCTTCATTCAGGTTAAAGCCAGCTAAAGATTGTTTTGAACAAATTTAATCTACTAATTTTCCCTTTATAAATAGTATAAGCTAAGCAATGACAACAATTGATTTGTCATCCTGTGAAATTCACATTCACAAGTTGGTGCTCAGAACATAGTCTATGATTTTCACACTTGTACTGCAATGTACCGTAGCATACAGGAGAGTCAATTTACAACTCCAAATTGTGTGATTACGTTCATCAGAATTTGATTAGAATATTTTACATCATTTTGTTACCGAATTTCAACTATTGATTTATGAAAAGTGATTAAAAATTACTTTCATTTGGCAGCATTCAGTACTCAAAAGTAATAATTGACATTTGTTCAGTGCACTTTGTTTTGCTTGACATAGTGTGTTAAGCAAAGTCAGATGACTTAATTGGAGAAAACTACGGAAAATATTACTACCCATTGATGCCTGCTACTCCATGGCTAAGGACGACACATGATATATAGCTTTCTTTATTTTTTCATCTTAGCTCGTCTTTCTACAATTTGGTAAATATGAAACATTGCCTCTCGTTTTACCTTTTTGGCGTATCTAAATAACTTGGATTGTTTTCTGAATTACAATTTTCGATTCCTACCCAGCTGAAAATGTTTTACAATGTACTTTCTTTTGATTCATAGTTCCAATAATTGGTTCATGGTTATCCTGGGCTGGATGTGAATCATCTTGTGAAAATACAATTCAACGACGCGAAAGAAATTGTACTCTTGATGGTGCTTTAGTAAACAATACACGATGTAATGAAACATGGTATGAAGAGCGAAACTGTAGTGAATTAGACATTTGCAAGAGTAAGTTATTGATGTTAAAACAATTTAATTGTTTAATACTTATTTTAATTGAAGACTTGGGTTATCAGAAGATTTACAAAACGTTATGACTGAGAATAAAACTGGACATAACCAATAATTTATACGGCAGGGTCGTAGTCGCCGAGGGTGGCAGGAGTCAATTGCTCCTCCATAACTCTTTTTACAAAGTAGACATTTTCAAAAACTCCACAAGTGGCAGCCATAAATGCTGAATTTTGTATCATGGAATTAACTTCAAACCGGGTGATAACTTTTCCTGTGAGTTAGCTGGTTTCCATGTCCTGTGTTACAATAGTGTTTTTGGCTTAAGAGTTACTAATTGAAGAGGTAACCGCTTATCTGAGATTTTGTCCGACGTTTTGACACCCCACCCCCCTACCTCCCGCCAATTATTCAAAGACCGACTACGGCCATGTACGACATTGAGATCGATCTACGAACATCTATACAAAAGTACACGATTCCCAAAATTATAAATGCTTTACTAAAAATACTCGCCGTATGTTTAATTTATGAAACCAAGGAGCCTACGAGATTTTGAGTCAGAGTATTTTATTTGCATTTACGCAATTTAGAAAATACTTGATAGATTTTTGATGATTCGATAGTACCTTATTCACCAAAGCTGATTGTTGCTCAACGTATATTATTTAGATGGTATGAAAATTGTTTAAAACCTTTTAAATTTCTTTTAATCTTAGAACCAAGCTGGTCTGCCTGGTCCTCTTGGTCAGGCTGCAGTGATTATTGTGCGACAGGTTTAAAAAGACGAGAACGTAAATGTATTGGAAATATAGAGCCAAACAAAACATTAGTTTGTGAAGGTGACGCCGTTGATTTGATGCCTTGTAAAATTGCAAAATCATGCTCTGGTAAGTATATCGACTGTATTGCAGTTAAGCTAATATAGATGACTTGATACAATAATACGGTCACATGACCTTGCATAACTATAAATATGGTCGAATGAGAATTAAGCCTTAGTAACCAAGTAATTAGAATATTTTTTTAATGGTACGTAAAGCCATCAAGTGGAAAATCTTGATAATAATAACACTTTTTCACATTTTGAAGTAGAAAATAAGCGTTTACTTAAAAACGAGGCTAACGATGATGTCGGGATCGTTTCCCACAGTTAAGCGTATAGACAAATTGTCTTCTTCGTTATAATAATTCAGATCGCGATGGAACAGTTTCACTGTTTAATTCATGATGGAAAATCGGTTTCTTCATGGAAATACTCGGCAAACAGACAATGATATGTAACAAGCAGGTAACGCTCTTCGTAAAGGAAAGGCTGTCTTGATAATTAGCTAGAGTTAGACTTAAGAAAAAACAAGAAGATCGATTGTATAACCATGGACGATTCAGGAGGTAGGGAGTGTCCTGGAAGGTTTTTTTTGTCACGATGAAACATTGAAATTTAACCGTGCAAAAAATTAAAGATTTTTCCCTCAGAAGTTTTTTCCCTACTTCTTGGCCTAGGCCTAGTTTGAGTCAAATGTTTCATTTTCATCAAAATGTTCAAACTTTGGAAAGCATCGATTTGTGGAAGTTAAATTAGTGGACCTACTTTAAAAACATTACCGACGATCTCAAAACCAGGATAGAAGGTGAAACGACTTTTGCTGACAAAGTAAAAGCACGACCTTTTGTTGCAATAATTGATGTAGGAATTTTGGTATTTTCAAGGATTATTTCCTTGATATATTGACAGCCTTAGGAATGGTACAGACAGACCACTTTTGTGACACAGGAACGAAATAAGAGATCCAATTGGCAAAATGTACTGTTACAAATTAGAAGGAGTTTTATTGTATATAATATGCAATGCAAGTATAATGCAAGTTTGCGAGTATCCTATTTCTTCAATTTAGACAAGCAATAACACGAAAATGATCCTCCAACTAAATTTACAGTATCCTTCAAGCATTTGACAAAACGTTTATGCAAGTACCACATAAGCACAACCAGTATGACAACAAATGAAAAATGTCCTCCAATACAATGTAATAATGATGGAAATCCAATATTGGTTATGAACGAATGTTTCTACAGAGTTACACCAATCAACTTCTTTGTTTGGTAGAATAAAGCTGTTCCAACGCGCTTAGAGATCACATATTTTAAAGAAGCCAAATTATTTATGCACTTTAAAGCGGGAAACTATTCCAACTTCATAGCTTTTCCCGCGTTGTCAAACAAATGCTTCTTCGCACAATTTTTTTGTGGTACAAAACTTGAAAATCGCCTTGAAAATTTGCGACATTGCGCATAACACATACTTAAAACCTTTTTTCGTCTGACACTCTTCAGAGTATGAATCGTTAGAAAGGAGAGTGTATGTATATGGCAACCTTTTTATTCTCAAAAAGTTACTTTCCGCGATGTATATGGCAACCTTTTTATTCTCAATTTTGCTACTTCTTTAGCTATTTTATATTATGATAAAATTATGTGAGGAAAAATGTAGTAAAAGCTATTGAGATATATCGTTCCTCGTATTAAATCACGGTTTTGATCATTGGCGGAGAATGTTGTGGAAAAGGGCTTGATTTAGATGTCAAATGTCTAACTCCAGCTTAAGCCCGTTAAAGCGTAACACTGCTAAACATTCATTAGATACTATGCAATGTTGACCCAAGAAATGGTTAATGCAAAACCGTTGTTCTGCTAATGCAAAACGTAACTGTAGTACTTCACGTTGATTTATTACTTATACTTTAGCCATAGATAATTAGTGAAGTTTGGTTCTAGTTGTAACTTCTTAGATTACTTGATAGTTATGTACTTTGCAAATGGGTATACCTCTGACAACTTAAGGTAGAAGAAAGCAAAACGAAAATAATGTGTATGATAATTAGTGGATAACTTTTCAATTTTACTTTGAATTTCGAACGACCTTGAACATCAGTCTTTACAAATACATTCATGTGATTTAAAAATTAATAACTTCTTAATATTACGGATAACTGTAAACAACCATGATGAATTCTCGTAGATTCCTAAAGCTTGCAAAATAAGCAAGTAGAAAGCAAACCTGGGATAAAATTTTCATTGTACTAGAAACGCAAGCATAGTGGCAAAGACAATTTTAATCGTACAGTTATATTCCGTTTCACCTTAAATGTATTAATATGTGGAAATATCTGACTTCTATTTAAGGGGGTCTTTTAAAGGTAACTCATGGCCCAAGGAAGGGAGGAACTTATATCTCACTGTGTTACAGCATTTTAGGAAGCAATAATCTCTTAATTGTCATTCATAAAATTGTTACTGTCAACTAACTACAAACACTACAATTACTGTAAACGATTCTGAAAATGTTTATGTTTTTTGTATGCAGGGACAGTCATGACTTCATGGGGACGCTGGAGTGAATGCGTAATTCCTGCTTATGAATTTGTCGGCTACAGAAAACGTATTAGAGAATGTGTAACCTACACATTTTTCACTGATCCTGGCACCAACTGTTCTTTCGTTAAGACACCAAAGCTATCCTGTCCCAAAAGTCCAGTTTGTCCTGGTAAGTTGAATTACTCTTTACTTTATGATAAGTTTACCCAACGCCAAATATCGCTCAATAGGACAATTTCTTGAAAAACGTATCCGGAGTGAGCTTACGTTATAATCACTTTGGCTACGTTTGCATTTTATTCTGCTATAGAAACTTTGAATTTATAGATTAAATGAGTTACCTGACGAGTCGTTTGACATCGCTCGGTAAAAATGAGTAAAAAGAAACAACAGTTGAATGCAAAAATGGTGAGATAGTAAAATTATTATTTTAAGAGAATTAAAAGTCATCAGCCAGTAACGATAAAACATCCCAAGACCATATAACCACACAAAACAGAATTACGTAATAGGCACTACGTGTCTAGCAATTGATCAACAAAATAACTTTAAAAATAACATACTGCCATTGGGCTAGCATATAACAGACAAGAAATGTCTGCAGCTTTACGCTTTTTGAGCTGAAGACGTTCTATTCGAGAAATTTGGAACGAAGTATGGTTTATAACAGTAAGCGAATAAGTAGATACGTAATGGATAAATGGATACGTAAAGAAACCTGCGTGAGAGACAAAATAAATTAGAATAAGGATAAAGGTAATAGCAAAGATAAGAACTGGCGGATCCAAAGAAGAAAGCGAAAGAAAAGAGGAAATATTAGAATAGAAAGCATGGACAGTGATAAGTGATTAAATGAAAAATTGCGTAGGTGTCAGCTGAAGTCAAAATCTATAGTACTTTAATTTTTGTGAGGATCATCAATTTCATTGCATTTACAATTATTAAGAGAAACGAGCAGTTTTAAAATGACTAGTTAAACCTACGTGTTTTAAGTGGCGGTATAGTGATATATAAATTGACTTATCATAGAAATAGTGATAGAAATTACTTTCATGTGTTTCAGTTAAATTTTAATTATCCATCGATCTTCCAGGAATTGCATTTCCGTCACCGTACTCTGAGTATTGCAAGACAAATTGCACAAGCATTGGAAAAGAGTCCAGGGAAAAATGTATTGGAACTTTTGTCATCAAGAATGATCAGGATTCTGAATGTCTTCAGCAAAAGACAGATATTGAAATATGCACAAATCCAAGAGCTGAATGTGATGGTGAGCGGTGTAAAACAAAACCATATTAATATTGTATACTCCGTGTCATAATGATATTATTTTTAACTGAGGGAATTAAACTACTCAAATCATCACACAGCTGAATGCAAGTAGATAACTTATGAACTCACATACAAATATTTTACATGAACACGATGCAGATATCATACCGTTAATAGAGCAAACGTCATTGCTTTTCCCTATAAAAGTTTACAATACAAAATTTAGTAAATCTCTTCACAAATTTTAGGCAGATCTATGACAGCTAGATGCTTAAAATAATAGCTATGTACAGTAAAAAATAAGACTTAAAATCTATACGTTACAGGAGCGTAAAGAAGGTAAAGGTGCTTGAGCACTTCCAGAAACATTGCTGTTCATTCTTCATTTCTTCAGCTGATGATGTAATAGCTGCATCTTAGGGCTATGTTTCCTGTTGTTTTGAGTATATACATTTAAGACTTATGACCCGACCATATCAATGTTTTTGATCATGCATACCAGAAAATCACACGATAGACCAAAGACTCCTAATCTTCCCATTGGCATTTTTACAAATATAACCTCATCGAATTTATGCTTCAGATCGTTACAGAACTCAGCATATTTTGATTCTTTAGGTGCTGGGTTATACCCTATATTTGTAGCGAAACCTATTACTCATAACTTTAAGGTGTATAATATTTTGCCCTTGACGAGTAGTAATTCTGGGCTAAGTTTATTTATAGTAAAGGTACTCGGAGTGTCCCAATTTCCAAATCTACATAAAGTGACATTGACATTACGGTACAGAAAGATTTTGTCAGAAACCTTTGTACAGAGTTGTGCCGTACAGTGTAACGACCATTTTCCAAGTATTCGTTGCATCCACCAAGGACATGTAGTAGCGCTTCATGCTCGTTACAAAAAGAACAACGGGGATCATATCTTAGCTACATATTGGATGATGGCAATAATAATGATAATAATAATAATAATAATAATAATAATAATAATAATAATAACAATAATAAT
>JANTCA010076572.1:0-14992 GCA_024741275.1 Chironex yamaguchii
CACAAAGATCTGAAGAAGAATTATTCGAAACGCTATATGAAATGTTTATTTTTTGAAGAATTTATATATATATTTTATTATATATATATTTACATATTTTATTCTATATTTACATTTTATATAGATATTTATTTTGTATGCATATATACAAAGAGAGAGAGAGGACTGGGCCCAAGGGAGCACAGCAGAAAACAATTAGAATAAAGACAAAGGACCACAACATAGGCAAGAATATATATCACTATATATCACTCATGTCACATAAAGTCTAGTAGGTCGGAAATATGCGTATGAATCGTTATCTTTTCAAAAGGGCGGTAAAGTTACAAATTTATTTTATTTTATAGTTGTAAACTACCCCCACAGCACTACAATTTTGTGAATCATTTACTCGGGAAATGTTTCCCAGCTGTCAGCTTCAATTTTGCACGTCATTTTCGTCATTTAAGTGTAAATCCTGCAAACCAGGCAATTGAAAAGAAGACGAATATTGATTGGATGAGTTAAAACAAATATTAGAGACGTCCGGTGCTATCCCCGGCGCCTTGTAAAATTTTAGCTCTCCTGGATAACATTCTGTGACGCCTTAACTATCATTACAGGAAAGAGACTTTGAAATATTTTTCATACAAGCGTTAAAATTTTATTCTCAAGGCTACAATATCGTGCCAAGAAATGACATACCTTTTCTTGTGTTACACTATTTATATATACTGCTTCATTGCTGTCTTCATCAAATTCAAGTATCCATCCAGGGGGTGCATCATCCGAATCCTGTTTGGCAAAAGAAAAAAAAAGTTGCAGCTAAACATAACAACAAAAACGCTCAAACGGACTTACAAATTAGAAAAAGCTAAGGGTGTATACAGTATACAAAACAGGAAAAATCCGAGCTCCCGTCACTGAGCTCCCAAGAACACTTTAGACCAAACTCTTAACTATTTTTAACAATTCTAAAGCATTTTGGGCTAAACTTATGATCTAGCGTTTGTTCGGGAACTCAATCCCGGCCGGGATTGCTTTATCCCAATCCCCGTTAACATTAACAGGTGCTGGGATTCCAAAACAGCTAAATCGATGCTATCACTAACAGCTGAGCAGCTAACATAAATCGATGCTATCACTAACAGCTGAGCAGCTAACATGAGAGTCGACGGAAAATGCGTCGTCTGCTATGTGGATGAATGCCTGCATTAGTTAAAATAGCCAAACAGCTCTTATCTGCTCCGATGGGCTCAGTTAGCAGTGAACGTGAGTTCAGAGAGGCGTCTGATATCATCAGTTGTGACAGAATAAAACCGCTCGCCAAAATGCGGGAATTCTATTGTTTTTAAAAAATACAATCATCGAGCAGTTGGTTACAACAGCATCACTCAGTCATTGTCACAAGCTGATGCAAAAGCAGTAGAAAGCATTGATACGGAATCTGATGCTGATGTGGAAAACGAG
Organism: Chironex yamaguchii; assembly: GCA_024741275.1. NCBI lineage: Eukaryota > Metazoa > Cnidaria > Cubozoa > Chirodropida > Chirodropidae > Chironex > Chironex yamaguchii. Next base: position 1,450 of record JANTCA010076572.1, read on the forward strand.
GCAGCGTCGGCAGAAGTTGAAGATGACGAGGACTGAGCGATTTTCTTATGCCCTCGGGTACTTGCTTATATACGTTCAAATAGTAAACAATTACATTCTACATAAACTTGCTGGAACATTATGTACGTCATATATCGTAGTCAGATGAAAATGTTTGCTTGATGGAGATCAATAATCACGCAAAATACCCCTTATCTGCGAAGTAGTAGTCCCGATCACCATCATGATCGCGACTGACCGAATACCGATCCCGAACCCGATTAACTCCGATCCCCAAGGAACGCTACTAAATACTACCTTTTACAAAAGTGGGGGTTTGGACCCCCATTCCCCAGTGGAACATAGCCTGCGTCATAAATAAACTAAGAAAATGAGAACACGGCAAATTGCTCAGTAAGAATTGTTCATAAAAGACTTTTAACATGGTACTGTTTCTAGTACAATCCATGACGATTGCCATACTTTAGAATTCACGGTTGTCTCTCGCCCAAAAGAAAACGAAAACATTATTTCTTGACAAATTTAGTACAAGGTTTTCCTCGGTGACTGGGTAATCAATAGACGATCGTAAGATTCACCTATGCACATCTAAAAAGTGCGAGTCAAAGGTGTCAATGCCTCAACTACCATGTGCTTTATTGATTGTAGTTACCTTGACACAATTACAAGTAATGATTTGGGAGCAAGTAACTGACTTACAAAAGTGTCATCATTTTCATTGTAATCATCATCCTCATCATCACTTCTTTGTTCAAAGTACTGTGAGAGTCGTGGGGGTTTCCATGCAGATTCCTGTGTCCTTTCATTGAAATAGTAACACCTCCCAGATGACATGTCGGTTATTTTTTTCCATTCTGAGGGTAAACCACCTGCAGGCAGTGTCCATGATTTCCGGTTGTTCACTGGTGAGGGTGATGATAAAGAGTCTCCTCGTACCTACAAAAACAATGAAATATGTCACTTCATCCTGCCTCACAAAAGACATAAAATGGAGAATATAAATTGTACCAAGTGCTATAATGCCTATAAAGGACTACATACCTTTAATAAACAAAATACAAACAAAATATGGATGATAAAACAACGATAAAACAATAAAATCTGTTAAAAAGCAAAAACAGTTACACAGTGACCAAAAGGTCCTGCTGGTCTTGCTCTGCAGGACCAACAATTTTCAACGATAAATTTTTTCGCAAACAAAGTACAAAATTTCAAGCTCCCACAGTTTTTCTTTCTTACAAGACCAAAATTCTATCACATCTTAATACAGGTACTCTATACCAACCTGTGATCACCTTTGATCCTTCTAGAGCACACTGCATTTGGTCCAGCTCATAAGCAAGATACGTACGTCAGGCCCTGCTTCATAATCAGCTATTTCTAAGTTGCTCCTGCTTAACATAATATAGAACAAAGAGCAGTCTTGCTCAAGCTGCAGAGTAGGACCTAAGAGTAATGATCATCATAACATATCAAGGGTTCGACCAATTTGATTGGTTCAGAGCCAAACTTTCAGCATTGCAATTTTTTTATGTTTGAGGTTGTTTTAACTTGTATTCAAAGTATGTTTTGCATAATACTGAATGAATTATAAACATGTTTTTCTGTAAATATAGAATAACAAGGGTACCAACTGATACATACCACCATGTCTGTCTGGTTATACATGACCGAGCCCTCCTGCTCATCAAATGACCTGCCTAAAAATGTGTCATCATTCTCATCATCATCTTCCTGTAATTCATTTTCCTCTGGTATACCATACTATCAAGAAAAAACCCCAATAAATCAGCTAAGTACAACTGCCAACAACACAATTGAAAAGATTTAATACTAATCTGTCTATATTATGTTAAAATAGTTCTGACTCTCAATTCAACATTAGTTCCTGAAAATCATAGTGTAATATGTATATGAAAAACCAACACTCAAAACTCTCGAAGTCCTTGCTATCATGAGATGAAACCCAGTAGTGGGTATGGGGAAATTCGTTAATTTTTTCGGATAGTGTTTTGGTTGAAGGTCTAATCAGTGTCAGATACATATATGTAATATCTTCATATATATGCATAAATTAAATAAGATGCTTTTCTATCCAACTAAAAGACAAGCAGTGTCTGTTTAAATTCTGACTGAAAGAAGAACACATCATTGTCTGAAAAAATAGCTCAAACAAGAATTTGTTTCATATAAACAGATTTCAATGGAACATTTCCATGTAAAGAACTGAAGTTATGCCAACAAACTACCTGCAAATTGAGCTGAAATCTCACAATTACAAAACTAGTTTTTTTGCTAGTAAAGCTGGGTGTCAACTTTATACCGGACTACATCCACTTTGATATTCAAACTCAGTTAAATCACACATTATGCATCCTTATTAAAAAAATTAACAACCTCCAATAGCCTTAACAGTTACATTGACAAGGAAATTCCACAGCATGATACTTTCATACGCACAGGGTGCAGCGTTAAAGTACAACAACAAAAATACTCATACATATTGCCAAAGCTACGTTCTTGAAATTTCAGCATAAAATTAAAGATTTGCCCCTTTTTGCACAAAATTTATTTGTTCAAAAAGGATTATCCTTATTTGTCACAAGAGGCATGGTCATTTTTGCTATTCTATTACTTTAACTATAATTTAGGTTCCATTTACATTACAAACTTTTAACCATAAGGATTCATTAAACAGACACCTTAGCAAAAATTAAACATGATCAGAAAACTAGGATATCTTCAAAACTGCACTGTATTAGTCACGAACAATATTACACTCCCTTACTACTTACATTTCTGGTATTTTTCAATCCAACGGATTATATCACAAAGAAGTGTTAAAAAATCCTTTAAAAGGACCAGATTAGGAATTCAGCAGATGTGATAGTACTACTAATAAATTTCACGGTGTTATTTATTCTTTAATCTTTAGAAACTTCATTACACAAGCTGGGGACTGCTGTGAGGATTAATGTGAATACAGCAAAAGAAATGGGGAAATTCTACATTTCCTCAATATTCTAGTTTACTTCAATCTACAAATGAACTAAAGACAAGAAGCTTGGCAAATAACTCATAATTCACCTTCAAACACAAAAATCATACAACTCCTAGTAGGTTTATTGGTTTTATAACTTTTTAAAGAAACCATAAAATAATTATTATGCAGAAATCATTATTTGAGAACCTTTAGAGAAAATTCATAAGAGACCATCATCAACATCTACTTAATAATGCAAACCTCATATATTATCCTCCATCTGCATGTCTAATTTAGTTTAGTTACAAACTGTATTAGCTCTTCTAAACCTTCAGAATATGTAAAGTGGAATTAAAACATACATGGCCTAAACATAATATACAATATCTACACAAAAATATAAAAATAACAAAATGACAAAACCATACACTTTCAACCTCAACAAAAGAATGCAGTGAATGGGTCATATGAAAATATTTCATTTCTAAAAAGTGATTATAAAGTACAATTGCAATGTTGAACAGCTTACCCAGTAAATTTTGCACCTATATCTCTTGTTGACATAAATCATTGTCAGTTATTTCAGATATAATGCAACAAAGGTAATCCTACGCAATTTCACAAGTGTTGCTGACAATGATATAAACATTCAATAATTTCATGGAAGTCTTCGGTCTTTGAAAACATAAATGAGAGAACACTCAAGAGATAGTGAAACACTCAACACCACATGCCAAAACTCACCCTATTCATACTAAAGCAGTTAAAAACCTGTTAACTCACAATTAACATCAAATTCACAATCACAGACATGGATTTGAATTTGAATAGAGCTTCTCCATTTAGAAGCTTCATAGTATTCACTAAAACCTAATACTTTTATGATTAAAAATTAATGAAATGAATGTCTCGAGAGAATATACCTGCATATTAAAGCTAGCCAACATAATGTAAATATATCTTCATGATCACAAAAGAAAACTCTAACAATGTTAAAAACAGAGTTGCTCATGAATGATAAAAACATCCCCTTTGAACTTTCTTCATGTTTAAGCGGACGACAGACTTTCAGTCTACTCGACACTAGGTTACAATGACAAATTTCCCTGTACACGGTTTTGCTGATCAATGCATCCAAAATAAACCAACTTGAGAGTTGCTTCATTAGTCTAAATAAGTTATGGTTATAAGTTATGTTATTTTAACAATTTAGGAATATATCGTCACTTTTGCCTGAGGATATTACATGTTTAATTACCAGGAAATTGTTAATAATTACATTAAGGCATTTTCCCCAGATACTACCCTCTAAATAGCATTAGATCGGGCCCCAATCCTTACCCAGGTTGGGGAAATCAGATTGGGGAGTCTAATTTGGACCACAATCCATTTTTTCACTGGAATAAAAAGAAAATTGCCACATCCAGTGACCTGGACTGGAAAGCATTTCTCGCCTACCTCTGATACAGCTGCTAGTGACAGTGAATTTAAAATAGTGTCAGAAATAACTTGTGGACATTGTATTCATCTGTTACTTTGAAAGTGCAGAAAAATTATTGTTTTTGGAAGATATATGTTGCAAGTGCTAGGCCATCATAGTCTGTGATTACCCAGTGACAGCTGTTGGGATTAATCAGCGCTTGGTTTTGATGATAATGAACCAGAATTAGATGATTATGACGTCATATTTTAGACTAGTTACTTTAAACTACCTGTTGTGACAATCATTTTAACAGCTTCTGACTGATTAGTCAGATGCCTTGTTTTCACTGTCTGGGTTATATTGGCTTACCAGACAGAGAAATAGGTGACTGATATTGGCTGTCTGGTTCCGTGCCAGTTCAGAACTTGCTGGAATTTTCTGTTGTGAAATGATTCTGTCATAGAACTATTTTACGGAAAGAACTTTCTAAGAGTTACTATAAATAAAACAGATAACATCATATTCAAGAATGTTCTACAAGCAACATTGAAAAATATAAAAAAGGCCTGATTTCAGCAGGAAAATCAGTCTTCAGTAGCTAACTGCTTTGTAAATAAGGCAGATTGTAGAGAAGATATTATCAAAGGGAATTTTATTTGTTACTTTTGAATTCCTGACTGCTGACCTCTAGTGAAAGATACAACAGGGATTTTCTGGCGCAGTCGACAGGATCTTGGTTCAACACCACGAAGATCAGGACTTATCAACAAGGATTTAGGTCTGAATTTCGGCTCGATCAAGCTCATTAGTGATGTCAGAAACAGCTAAGTTGATCGAACAGCAAATAGCTCAACAATTAGAGGCCTTGGAACAGAAACATAAGGAACAAATGGAAATGCTTCTAAAGTTAACAAAACCTGGTGCTGATGGCTCAAATGAGAGAGCATCATCCGCTGGCACAGGCTTCACACAGCCTGTGGCATCTACACCAGACTTTGAACCATTTGATTCTACCAGCGAACTATGGCCGGGTTACTGGGATCGTTTCTGCACATTTGCTGGAGCTCACTCTGTACTGGGCAATCGTAAGTCTCAAATTTTCCTTACCAATCAGTCTAAGGATGTTTATAGACTTCTTGGTAACTTAGCAAAGCAACAGTCTCCACCGAAGCAGATCAATGATTACCAATGGATGAGATTGTTAATTTCATGAAGACTCAGTTTGACCCAAAGCGATTTGTAGCTCATGAAAGATTCAAGTTCTGGAGTGAAATGTGACAAAAACCTGGTTCTCAGGATGAAGCACTATTCTCACGCTTTATCTGTCCAATCAACAATGAAACTGTCTTAAAGGCTTTATTCAAAGTTGAAGATGATGAGCTGACTTTAGCCTGTGCTCTTGGGCTTGCAATCGAAACAGAAGATGCTGCCAAAGTTGCAAAGGATACAGTACATGGTTACAAGTCAAAGGCTGTTAACAAGGTTGCACATCACAGCAACGCAAAGCCAAAAGGAGATACAGATACTGGAGAAAAGGCTAGCGATGCTTTAAAATCCAGTACTACCTGTTTTCGATGTGGAAGGACAGATCACAAAGACATAAATGTAGATCACAAAGCCAATGAATGAATGAATGGATGGATGAATGCTGAAACTCTGAATGCAACTACTGTGGAATCAAGGGTTGTTTACAAAAGGTTTGTTGGAAGAAGCAAGCTTCAGTGAAAGCCAGCACAAAGCATTCCGTCAAATGTATACATGGACCCAATATAGTCAATGGTCAAGAGTCACTGCCCAAGCTGGAAGTTCCCCTTCAGGTTCAAGGCAAGACACTTCACATGGAATTGGACACTGCCACGATTGGAAACTTCATATCAAGGCAATATTGAGAGAAACTTGGCTGCCCCGTGCTTGACACTTCAGAGACACAGTATGAGTCTGCTAGCAAGCACAAGCTACCAATATTGGGAACTTTTATTAGCCAAGCAACTGTCAGGGACTCTGAGGAGCCACATAATTTGCAGCTTACAGTGTCTGAGATTCCTGATCTGAATTCGCTTGGATGGACAGCTACCAAAAAGTTAGGTATATCTATCGACAAAGTTCTACATGCTACAGAACAATGTAATGCTGCCTTTGGCAACTTGAAACCAGATGTCCAACTGCAAGAACAATGCCATTCATTATGCAATAATTTTCAGGATTTGTGGAAACCCAGTCTTGGATGCCTTAAAAATTTTGAACTTGAAGTCAAGTTCAAGCCTAATGCTCAACCAATAGTCAAGAAGGCAACACCTGTACCGTTTGCCATGGGAGCTGATTAGGAAGAGGCATATGACAAGGGCATTGCAAGAGGTGTTTGGGAACCCACACAATTTAACAGTTATGGGACACCTGTAGTTCCAATCAAGAAAACTTTGCTCCCAGGACAGAAGAAAGCCAAGTTACATGATTGTGGTGACTATTAGGCAACATTCAACCCACAGTTAGGAGATCATTACCATCCACTACCTCTTCCAGAGGACTTGATTCATAAACTAGGAGGTGGTTATGGCTTCACCAAGATTGACCTGGCTGATGCATACAACCAAATCAAGTTATCTCCTCTAAGCAAGAGACGTCTAGCTCTCAGCACACACAAAGGAGTGCTATTACAAAAGTTGTTACCTCATGGAATATAGTCGGCTCCTGGTTACTTCCAACAGATAATGGATCAGCTAACCAAGGATCTCCCAGGAACTGCAGTATATTTAGATGATATATTGGTGAGTGGAAAAGATGTGGAGGACCATGTAAATGATCTGACAACTTTGTTACATCGTCTGCAAGAGAAAGGTCTCCTCTGTCGGTGGAAGGAATGCCAGTTTGCCCAGCCATACCTTGAATACTTGGGACACCTATTTATCCCATGAAGGAATTGCAAAAGGACCCAATACTGTTTTGAAGATACCACCACCAACTGATGTGTCCAGCCTAAAAGCATTCTTAGGCTCAGTAAAATTTTACGCAAAGTTTTTGCCATCTAACCTGGCTACTACTGCAGAGCCACTGTATGAACTAATAAAAAAAATTAAATGGCTTTGGGATGAAAACCATCAGGAAGCTTTTCAGCAGCTTAAGACTCTTCTTTCTTCAGACAATGTCCTGATTCATTTTGATAGCAAGCTACCACTTAGACTTGCATGTGATGATTCAAAGGTGCTGTTCTGTTTAAGCATTTTCCTGATGGAATCGAGCAACCAATTACCAATGTATCCAGGACACTGACAGTCTGTCCAAGGAATTATAGCCAAATTCAAAAGGAAGTATTGGTTATATTTTTTGGATTGAAGAAGTTTTACCAGTACTTGTATGGATGTTGATTTACACTGGTCACTGACCATCGACCTTTGATTGCTTAATTTGGACCAGGAAATGACACACCATTGCTAGCAGCTAACAGACTAGCAAGATGGTCATTATTTCTCAGCCAATTTGATAACAAAATTGAATACAGAAGAACTGTTGATCATGCAGATGTTCTCAGTTGTTTACCCTTGAACAATGATGCAAAATTTGACGAGGAGGAAAGTGAAGAATATGTAGAAATGTTCTATCGTAAATCCTCCAATGAATGCCCCCCTTCTTTTAAACATCTACGGAACAAGAAAAACTGTTTGTATATGACTTTTATTTATTCTTTAAAAGGAAACTTTCTATAAACATGTTTCTTTTGATGATGAATTTCTAAAGTTTTGTATTTAGTCTTCCGCTTCTTTACTCTTTCATACAAACTGAGGAGGACCGTTTGTCATTTGTATAACAATCATGTCTCGCTAGAACAACAAAACCAATTTCATGCTTCATTTTCAGGTAACAGCAACACGTATAAAGTTTTTCTGATTGGAGTTAAGAAAATGATAAAGAAGGCTTGACAGTTCCAGTGGAGCATGTCCAACCAGATCACTTTCACCGTTTTCCTTTTCCTTGAGGATTCCAATCGAAAATTTGTCATATTCCAAGGCCTCCACTCTGTTGTCTGGTTTAGCAAAAGACTTTCATCCATTACAGGAGTCCAGTTCGTTTTGTAAATGTGGTGTCTGTGAATGATGCTCCTAAATTTAATCCTGTGGAGAAGCTCATACTGACCAAAAGACTCGATTCTAGCTATACATTAAAAATATTTCATGTCGAGCTTGAATCTCAAAACATCCAGTACTGTACAAAATGAATCAACAAAAGATTCAAATCATATTGCAAAACATTAGAATCATATGGCAAAGCATTCAAATTGTAGTATTCCTGTTTTCATACATTGCACGTTCTTTCTACTCTTATGAATGAGAAAGATGGTCGAGCTTGCATCCTCCTCTCAAACGACATCACATAAAGGTGAAAAACGAAAGTCGTATTCAATGGATGTTAAGGAAGTCATAATGCAGCATCCAAATTCAGCATTGAGGTAAAAAGAGTCTGAGAATGGCATCAGAACAAAGGTAAGATTTTTGCTACAAAGGACAAATGCCAAAAGCTTGATGGTTGTGGTAGAAAATTAACCATCAACAGCTTGAGGAAGAGTTATTGTCGTGGATTTTCGAAAGACATAACAATATGCTGTGTGTTTCTCGAAAGCTGATGATGTTCAAGGCAAAGTCAAGATTTGACAAGTTGTGTGGTGAAAATGAAGCTTTGAAGAATTGCTTTGTTGCAAGTCGTGGATGGTTGCAGAAATTTATGAAAAGAAATCATCTTTCCTGCAGGTAATTTTTCTTTTCCTCTTCCATTAACCCTTCATCTTGGTTGCCATTACCCAAATGTGTAAATAGGCTAGAACATTCCACAAAAAATGAATGACTGTAAATATTTTTTGGAAGACATTTTCTTGACTTAACATGTTTGGATGGCTGTAGGTCGTATATATTTGAATCATTTTGGTTCAGACTGTACAGAGTGAATGGCTAGTTTAGATAGGACAGTAAAATAACGTTGCTTACCTATTTTTTGATTTATTTTACCAAAGGCGAACAACAACTGTTCAAAAAAGACCGACCCATCACAACTGATCAATAAGTTGGTAGCATTTGTGATTCATCTCCATCAACTTGGAATGAAAGATGATGTCAGTCCACCAAATATCATTGCGATGGACAAAACACCCATTTGGGAAGACACGTTAAGCAGTACAACCGTGAACAAAACCAGTCAAAATGAAGTTATCCTCAAAACCACTGGTCATGAGAAGGTTTGGGTTAGTGTCTGCCTTCCTGCAAAAGCAGACGGCTCTAAGCTAAAGCCATTCATTGCTTTTGCAGGTGCTAAATGAGAGTCTGCTGCATTGAATAAGGAGTTCGGGTTGAAATGAGTAGTAACATCATCATCAAATGGTTGGATGAAAGAACAACTTATGATACAGTGGTGTAAAGAGATTGTTGGGTCATTTTCTTTTTGTAAGAGACTTCTTGTATGGGATACATTTAAAGCTCATCTAACAGAGGAAGTCAGGTCCACTTTAAAAGGAATGAAAGTCGAAAGTGCATTGGTTCCAGGCGGCAGCACAAAATACACCTTCTTGACAAAGATGAAGACGAGGATGGTATTGTACCTGTTATTTGATTGCAGTACTTGTGTTTAACATGACGAAAGAGATTTTTAGTCAACCATACTCTTGGCTTATTGACACATTATGAGTATGTTAATATATCTGAGTCAGAGTGCATTTTATGGACATAAAAATGGCATTAATGAACAAACAGTGAATGAATTCTTGGAAAGTCTTGACAAAGATGCAGTTTGAGGCAACTTAAAATGACCATGTTGGTTCATTGAGCAAAGGTTATAAAAGCTTATAAAGAGAGACACTGCAGACAGAATATTGAAATTCATATGACTTTCTTAGACCTACAATATGCTGATGATGTTATTCTTGCAGATTCTAACTAGCAGGAGCTAACACATTGGGAAACAGTAAAATCAGTGAAATTGTCTACAAATCAAAATCAACAAGTCTCATTATATGGAAGGAGGCAATCAAAGGGATGGAATAATTGGCATTGGCAATGTAGCCTTAAGGAAAGTATATATACACACATATGGAGAGAGAGAGAGAGAGAGAGAGAGAGAGAAAGAGAGAGAGAGAGAGAGATCAGTCATGAATTCAGATGAGGAACTTGGTCATGACTTTAGATCAACCATCAACGCAGCCTAGATGAAATGGAGACAGGTATCTGGAGCCATGTGTTACCATTAAATGCTAGACACTGAAACTAAAAGTGCATAGAACTGTGGTATGTCTAGCAACACTTTATGGATCTGGAACTAAGCCAGTGACTATCAAGCATGAGAAAGCCCTCCATGTGAGCATTTTATAGTGGTGTCTTAGCATAAATTAGTGGAATCACCTCGTGAATACCAATATTTGCAAGTTTATGGGAATTGTGTCTATTCATGATAAATTGCAAGATTTTGCAACTATGGTTATGCAAGATCCATAGCTAGTACATCACAGTGCCTTAATTCTGCAAGACATCAACCGTTAAGAAAACCAAAAATGTGATAAATGAGCAGACATAAGAAGAATATGTTAAGTGCATAGGATGAACAGGATCATGCAAAGTGGAGGTGACTATGTAAAAAGACTAGACTTTGTACCTCAGTGAACAAAAACAGGATGATAGTAATGACTCCAATGATTACATTGCTGGTACTTCTGCAGGTAAATAGCACATAACTGTAGAATGACAGAAACATTTCTGTCATCAAACACAACATGAATATAAACATTAGTTGTTAGCTGAATAATGTTCATGGTCAAGTTTCAGTAAAATGTGGATGAATTATGTTGTATGTAAAACTAAAAGCACTCAGAGAGTGCAAACCTCTGCCAAGCCAGTATTATCATTCATTTAACTGGGGTCTTTCCCTGTGATGATTTCCTAGTCTGTTGCTCAGGGTCCTTGAGTTTGCTTGTGTAAAGAACTGATTTATTTTCACAACTTCTTGCCTTTAAAAGTGTTAAGTGCTATTTTGGGTCGTATTTTGCCTGTTAATCCCTAAGTGATAAGAGTATTAGAGGATCTCTTTGTCTCTTTGTCTTTGTTTATAGTTCGATCTTTCAATAGCAATATAAAAGGTTTCATTCCTGGATCCAGACAGTGATCTAAATCACTACCAAAAATTAATAATCTTCAAGATAGCCCATATCTGACCTATCCTGAAAATTTCATCAAAATCCATCCATAACTTTTTAACTTATTTTGCTAACAAACAAACAAATGCAGCCAAAAACATAACCTCCTTGGCAGAGGTAAAATCTGAAAATATACGGCAGTTCAATGCAAACGTACGGCTTATTCATAATGGTCATCCAATGTTTTACATCAAAGTGAGCAGAAAAAAGAGCATAATACAATCATGAAGGCACAGGCAATGGAACTGGTTAAAACAGCAATCAAATGACTAAAAAGGTAGTTCATTTTGTGCATTCATTTGAAAACACATTTGAAAACTTAAAAAATATCATTTGGTAACTAAATCACAGTTACCTGGGCCACAGCACAACTAAATATTGCCAACAAAGGCTTATATTGGAATAATTTTTCTGTGTACCGGTACAAAGACTGATCCATATAATAGACCAATAGCAATATCACTACTATAATGTACAAATTCTCTCTACTTCTCTATAGTACTAAAACTCTGCCATTGCCTGGTCCCAAGTCTAAGACGAGAAAGGAGGAGGGTCGGGAGAGGAAAAGGTGGGATTCCCTGCATTAATACCAAGTTCCAGAGATGGCCACAGTCCTGCAAGCATCATTTGATGTCATTAGATAATGCAGTTCAAGGAACACAGTGACACAAATTGTCACCGCACTATTCACTATTCACAACAATTACTCCTCTTTTACTTTCTGTTTTAGAAGTCATCTTTCACATGCTCCTTGAAGCTGCCTATGTAAGCCTGTATTTCCTTCACTTCCAATCCTGACCTGGACAAACACATCCCTAAACTAGAGGAGAACTCCCGAGTGAAGACCTCTGCCAAAGTGATCTGGATCACCACCAAAAAATAATCAGCTCTAAATTAGTCCATTTCTGACAGCCTGAAAATTTCATCAAAATGCATTTCTAATGTTTTGACTTACGTTGTTCACAAACAGACAGAGAAACTAATGCCAGCAAAAACAACCTCCTTGGTGGAGGAAATTACAGTAAAACAGTTCTTGTATCACATCCACATGACTATGTTTGATTATTGTGTTTACTAGAAAACATTAAGTTTGCCATTGCCTGGTCCCAAGTCCATGAGAAAGGAGGAGGGTTACAAAACCAAGTTGCAGAGATGGCAGCAGTCCTTCAAGCATCATTTGATGTCAACGGAAAATGCAGTTCGTAGAACAGAGTGATGCAAATTGTCATCACACTATTCGCAGCCAGATTCTGCCTACTGCAAGGAATCTGAAGCTATGCAATGACAACAACATTAAAAAACATTGAATATTGCATATTACTTCTCATCTATCACAATTAATATCCATCCATCATCAGTAAAGTTCATTCGCTTCATATCAGTATAACTCTTTAACCACTATTAACCAACAGAGATCAATGAGACACTACTTTGCTAGAACCTCTTCGGCATTAGTCTGATATTATACTTATTGCTCCACACAAAAACTTGCAGACAACAAAAGTACCGAATTCATTGTGATGAACACATAAAAATACCCCTCAGAATATAGTCCATTAATTTTGATCACAATAATATCATTTTTAAATCACAAGGTCAGATTTGAAATGAAAAATGTCATAAAACAGATGCTCCTTAACATGGTGTTTCAGGTTTACACTAATGCACCAATGAAATAATTATCACAAGCTAGTCATGTCTTCATCTCTTCAAGGTTACCAAGAATAAATCCCAACAAGACTTATTTGCACCCTTTCCATAATCTATGTTTGCACACAGTCTGACCAATATTATGTAGTTTTCTACGTACACTGGTGCATTCAATCTTCCCTTTTGGCACAAGGCTAAACAGCTTTCCTCTGAGCATGTGTGTTTGTCATATCTAAGGATCCTTTTGTTACTGTTGTACAGTAGTCAACTATAGAGCTAGCAACAACACGTGGAAAGAACAACAAAATCTATTATAACCCGG
>JANTCA010076594.1:0-14989 GCA_024741275.1 Chironex yamaguchii
TATTGAACGTGGATAAATATGTTTAAGTTAGTGAGTTTGTTCCATGAGCTGGAGGCCGGGTAATTTTTGATGTTTTTATGACTCTGATCATGAGCAATTTAATATATCTAGTACAGTGATTGGGTAAAAATTGTTTTTTTTGGTGTGTGTGTGTGTGTGTCATAATGGCCAACAACTTTTTGGAATTGGCTACCAATTTAAAATATTTAGGAGCCAAGTGGCTACCGGAAAAAAAAGTTAATTTTACTCCCTGACCAAACAAGTTAACTGAAGTGCATACAGATCTGAAGTCAAATTCATATTCAAATTCAAGGAAGAGTCAGTCAAATGATAGAAACATTCCTTAAAAATATCATAACAATTTAGAAATGGATTTTGTAACTTTGAAAAGTAATCAATTGTTATCGATTTATTTTGTTCTTAATTGCTCAGTTGATAAAAAGTTGTCATAGGAACCTATAATACAGAGAGCATCTACTTTATAGTATCAGGGCTTATTGTATTGGCTTAATAGAAACCACAAAGCTTGTCTTGAAAATCTACTCAACAAAAACACTTCAAGCGCAGTATATATTGCTTCTCATAACAGTCTTTGTCATTGGTTGATGTACTATGTATAGCCATCATGTTCCTGGGTATGGTGAGTTATTTTAGCATGAATAGCACAGAAGCTCAGATGTAACTTAAAAACTTCACTTTGATTTTCAGATTCATATTATTGTTTTAAGCATATTGTGCCTGAAGTGACAAACGGCATTTCTTCTGCTAAGAAGGCCTATTAGATAGAGAGGTAGACAAATGGAAAGGCAGGAAAGTAGATGGTTGCTGTTGAGAGAACAATCAGAAGCCCATTCCCTTTCATGATGAAAGAACAATATTTACCTTTACATGATCAGTCTGACACAGAGAAAAATTTAGAGCCAAAAACCCAGCAAACTCTGGAGAAAGAATCATCTTTGACAAAAAGCAGACCAAAACTCGAAGTTAGGCCACCAATGTATCTGGTGGATTATTATCTGGCTACAAATGTCGATTATGCACCATGGATACCCACGACATACGAAGAAGCTATCTCATCTCCAGATGCCAAATAATGGAAGATCACTATGGACATTAAGATGAAATTGTCGACTGAAAATGGAACCTGGAAACTCACTACACTACCAGAGTCACAAATTGAAACAGAAGGACCATGGGTGTACACTATTAAACAATGTAGAACTCCAGATGAAGTTCAGTATAAAGCCAGATACATAGCGAAAGGATTCACACAAGTGCAAGGTTTAGATTATGATGAGACATATTCACCCACGACATGCCTTACATCAATTCGTATGCCTTTACAGAAAGCAGTCAATGAGAAACTGTACTTGCATCAAATGGACATCAAGGGAGCATATCTCAATGCACCAATAGACAAAGATATCTATGTACAACAACCACCAGGATATGTACATAAATGAAATAATAATAAGCCACTTACCTGTCACCTACTGAAAGCATTATATGGTTTGAAGCAAAGTGGTCGAAACTGGCACATCACATTAACAGATTACCTAAAATCGTTAGGCTTTACACCAAACAAAGTCGATCCGTGCATTTATAAACATACAGATGACAACAAAGCATACATATTGTTTTGGGGAGATGATATCATCATCTGTAGTCCTAATCTGGCAACCATTTATTAAATCAAATTGGTTTTTAGCAATCGATTCCAGACGACTTGAAAACGGTAATTATCAAATGAGCCAGGAGCGTTAAATGAAGTCAATTTTGAACGTTATTCAATGTAAGGCTTTTTCACCCCCACAGAGAAGGGACTAATTGTATATCCGAGAAAAGACCAAGAGTCGGAGCCACACTTTCCTTACAGAAAAGCCTTAGGAAGTCTTGTTTACCTGTCAACAGCTACAAGATCGGATATTAGTTTTATTGTGTCAAAACTTTCACAGCATCTCGTGAAGCCAACGCAGGCACATCTTACAGCTGCTAAACGGGTATTGCAATATCTCAAAGCCACAATGAACTAGAAATTTGTTTACTGACCTACGGACAGACAGCTGAGAGGATACACTCAGATTCAGGTTATGCAAGTAGTCTTGAAGATCAACGATCGACTTCAGGATATGTTTTGACCCTTGGCGAGAGTCCAATATCTTGGAAAACAAGAAAACAGCCAACAGTCGCTTTATCATCCTATGAAGCAGAGTACATGGCTCTAGAATTTGCAACAAAAGAGGTGATTTATTTAAGATTTTTATGTAGCGATATAGACTTAATCCAAAAAACGCACTCCATAATTTACTGTGAAAATCAAGGAGCAATTGTGCTTACATCCGAGCAACCAAAACAACACCAACGAACTAAACACATAGGTGTTCATTAGCATTTTGTTCGAGCGCAACACGATATTATTTTAGAATATGTACAAACAAACAAACAAAAATTTAGCCGATATTTTCACGAAACCTTTAAGTAAGCTCTCACATCATTACCTTATCAATGGACCTAAGATTGAGGGGGTATGTTGAGAGAACAATCAGAAGCCCATTCCTTTGTATGATGAAAGAACAATTTTTACTTTTACCTCACCACGTTTATATAAACAATTGCAAACTTTCTCTCTCAGTTCTTGTAAAATTGACTAAGATTGATGCACGTATGGCAAAAGTTTATTCTTTTTATCCGTGTATGACGCTGCGATATGGATCCAAACATCCGTAACTCAACAGTTGCATAGATAGGTAGATAGATAGATATATAGGTAGATAAATGAATAAATAGATAAATAGGTAGATAAACAAGTAGATAAACAGATAAAGAACTAAACGGATAGAAAATAGATAAACAAATAGATTAGATAAAAAGGTACAAATGTAGATTATGAATATTTAGATTCTGTTGTTTTTGTTACTGATGCTGGTGATTTTGCTTGCTGTTATCATTATGATTTTTTGTGATCGAAGGAAATCAAGTTGCTGAAAAAGGATTTGTACTATACGAAGCTTTCCTTACAAGCTGACTATGAGTCCAACATTCAGTCTAGAGCAGTTGAATTGTAAGTCTAGTGCAATCCAATCCTTATCTTTAGCATAATTGTGTTTAACATTTGCACAGGCGACTCTACTTTATTGTTTTGACATTACTTTTATGCATATCAGACAGGTAGAGGGGCTGATGCTATTGTCTTCTAGCAACTGTGGTCAAAGAAGTTCTTTGATAAAATCGACTGGCAACTAACTTGGATAATGACCTTCATTCTGTTTTTTAGCGGGAACTTAAGCAACTTCTCTCGAAAAAGCTAATTAAATGTGTTGCAAGATCTGCAGCAATGAAAGTCAATCCTATAATCTGTGATGGAACGTTCTTACATCCAGCACTATCTTTTGTCTTCGGAATTTGAGTCATCACTTCTCTTCGTTAGTAGAAATAAGCAATATTAGTTATTGTTGACAGTCATTTACATACGGCTACTTTCGTATGTTTGATTGCATCATAACCAATATTTTTCTCTGCAAGCTACTAATTTCTATGTCAATACTGTTTAGTACCCAGAAGAGTAATGTTCCTCCAGAAACAGTTTTTTACGACTTATAATCCTTAAGATGCTCTCTTTACTTTCCTCATGCACATAGTCCTTGCCTCACTGATGTCTTCGTGACTTTTCTCGTGCACATAGTCCCTGTCGCCCTTATGTCTTCGTGACTGTTCTCGTGCACATAGTCCTTGTGGCCCTCATGTCTTCTTGACTTTCCTCGTGCATATAGTCCTTGTTGCCCTTATGTTTTCTTAACTTTGCTCGCGCACATAGTCCCTGTCGCCCTCATGTCTTCTTGACTTTCCTCGTGCATATAGTCCTTGTTGCCCTTATGACTTCTTGACTTTCGTCGTCCACATAGTCCTTGTCGCCCTTATGTCTTCTTAACTTTGCTCGTGCACATTGTCTCTGTCACCCTTATGTCTTTCTTTACCACGAGTGGTAGTTCATTATTATACCTAAAAGTTTCTTTACAGATGAAGAGGCCATGTAACTTTTAACTGATTTTGTATTTATTTAAGGTAAAGCGTCGTTTTTTCTCCTGTGCTGTTTTCCAATGCCTTGAAATGTCACTGAAAAGACATTGTTACTTATGGGCCTTTGAAGTCACCCCTTCTTGTCTTGGGCGTTGTCCCGGTGTGAAAGCCAATTTTTTGTTTCCATGGGAATGCTCATTTGGATTGTAGTCCCTCTTTACTTGATCGGTTTGCTTAATTTCAGCTTCATTTTTGCTGACAAAATGAAATCAATGACAAACAAGCTGTTTACGAGTAAATTTGCATCTCTTGCTTTTTCATAGGTATAAGAGAATTAATAGTGGTGTTAATAATTTGGAGAAGGTACACGACAAGGTAAAGTTCGTTTTGAGAAATTTAAGGTATTTTATTGTTTACTTGGTTTTGTGTTACCTTGTAAATGCACCATAGAAATGGTCCATTGTTGAACTAATAGTGATTCATGATATCTTGCTAGAGATCCACCCAATCTTCATTTGCGACAAATGTATGAGATTGATTTACAAATGTTTATCGGAGCATTATGGTATATGAAAAAGGTCCTGGTAGTCAACAAGAGGCACAAGTGGCGACTCACTGGCACCTGCAGGGTAACCTGTCAGCTCATCACCTCAGTTATACTTCTGTATTAGGGTTTGAAGGGCAAAGAAGACTTGACGATTGAAGCACAACATTGTTTTGATCTGCAAGGCATGAAGGGATCGATGAGTTTTGTAGCGACCGGAAAGTTTTTATATCCCAAACCTAAGCATTAAAACTGATCCATGCATTGCGAACAATTTGTGAATTTGTTCTGATAACGCGATTGATCATGAATACGTCTCTTGAAGTCTACGTAGCGATGAATCGATCCGAAAATTACATGCAATGTATAAAATAACACTCTTAATTCATATGCTGCCCTCATCTTATTCAATTTATATCTCACTATCCAAGTACTCTACTCTCATAACAAGGCAAAATGGTGCACGTTTTACGTGCACTGCATGCAAATTAATTCCTTTTTATGTTAATTCATTATATGCTCTGATTTTGTGTTTGGAACTTGAATAATGTCTTTTTGTTAATGATATTTACTGAGCAGCAGAAAGATAGGCTAAGACAATTTGGAAAATGAGTACTTTTTTCTCTGCTTAATATTTCTTGGGGCATTAAAAAGGGTTTCTGGTCTATGCACGAGACATCAAATAAGGAAACAACAGCGTTAGGTTATTTTCCTTTGTTGACTATTTTGTTGATTTTTCCTTGTTTTTTCGCAGCGACTTCACACAATTCGTCATAGTTTTCGTACCGAATTAGCCAATGCAATTCAAAGAATATCCCAGGAATACAATGTAAGTTGTAATAGAGCATGAACATATTTGCTGTAATTTTATATCGCATGGCACTTAGTGCTTAAACAATTTGTTTGTGTTACAAAACTCCTAAAGGTTGATTTTCCTCTTTTGTGGACAAAAAGAATCCCAACGAATATATTGAACAGTTAAACGAATGTACTGACCAGAGGCCAACATGTACTGGAAAATTCAAAATGCGCCAAAATCTACAAGGACGAGAGTTTTCGGATAATTGGCACAGCCAGATCGTCCTTTCATCTAAGTGTATTGGAGTCTCTCTACATTAAAACAAGAAAACCAGTACTCTGCAGACAGAAAGAATTCGTTTTTTCACTTGGACTATGTTAATAATGTTTTGTTTCTTCATTTTCTCTTTTTTGTTTCCTTTCTTGTTTATGAATGGCTAGTTTTGCTACATGTTTCGTATAGATAGGTTGCCATATACATATACTTTCGTTTCTGACGTTTCATACTCTGAAGAGTGTCAGACAAAAAAAGCTTTTAAGTATGATTTTAGCGCAATGTCGCAAATTTTCAAGGCGACGTAGTGCTTAATATTAGATTGTTTTGGTTTGTAAGACCGTGCGTTAAGTTTGCCAAATCTCTAGTTTTGAAGGAGATGTTTGTGAGAGTCCAATATGCGAGAGAATGTTACGCACATTTGTTAAATTTTTTACTTTGGTTTGCACTGGTTTTATAAATGGTATTGTGCCAGGCTGAACATAGAAGAAGTCGCCCGAGAGCGAACTTGCATGGACCAAGTGCTGTTGATCAATTTAAAATACTTATTTAATATATGGTTGTTATGAAGTGATTTTGGCGTTCCATAAGCCTCGTTTATTGTGTTGAATACGCCATTGTCGCATTTAAGTGATTTCCAAAATTAACACGCTCAAAGTGACCAATAGCGCTTGGTCTGTTAAATTTTTCTCTCATTCCCCTATTCCCCACCTGGCCTATATTGTATTACATTGCAGTGGATTTGAGTTTTTTGTGCTGCCCTATCGCATTTCTACACAATATCTTCGCGTTATTATAAGCCTTAGTGTCTTCAATCTTTAGCTTGGTTGTGTAAGAGAATTAGCTGGTATTGTATAATTACTACATTGTGAAGTAGGTAAGCTCTGCTGCAGATAGTGCAATGATATGGCTTATGCAACTGTTTCTAAGTAGACAGTGATTCACACGAAAAGATATTCCTATATCTATACCTTCCTCTCTGACGATTCATACTCTGATGAGTGTCAGACGAAAAAAAAGCTTTAAGTATGATTTTAGCGCAATGTTGCAAATTTGGAATTATAATAATTGTCATAATTATGATTTCCATTCATCTGCTTTTCCTTAAATAGTCGGTATTAATAATTTTTTCTGATATTTTCGTGCAAGGAAAGTAGAGAAATTAACTAATTTAACTATAAGCTCGAACCTGATCATTTTCATATATAAACAGAGGGGCTATCGTAGCTGCTTGCACATTAGCTGCCTCCATTGTCTACCAAGGAAAAGAATAGATCAGGCAGAAGGTCGATTGTAATGTGAATGCACTGCAGATTGCATGGAAAAGAGGACCATCTCTAATTTCAGTTGTTGAAAATGAATGCATAGTTTTCATCACAAAGGTTGACAGTGTTAACCAGGATGAAGGCACGTGCAAGGTCAACAGGACGCATGACCAACGCTTTGCCGCATTAGCTATGCCAATCTGAATGAAATCATTTGAGCTAAAGTCGTATGAGCAGACTCAAGGACGCTTTCACTGGTAGCTCTGATCTTCCTAATTTCCCTTTTCCTGCATTATTATTCCATGCCCACTATATTGCTGATAAAGCTTATTTCATCCTTCTTTCTTCTCTTGGTAGAACTTTTACCGAGGAGTATCAGAGCAACAGAAGGAACTTCACCAAAAAGAGGTCGATGACATCCACCGCCTTCAACAAGAACAAAGACGAGCCCAAGTAGCGCAGCAGGATCTTATCGACATGATGAAGTTACAGATGGACACTGGTGGCGATGGATATGAATTGGAAAATGAAAACAATGATATTCCCAAGTCACCGTCTCCACCACCAGTGGCCCAATATATTCAAGAAATAGAGGAACTGAAAGAAAATGCAGTTACTTTAGAGCTTAAAATCGAAGAACTTGAAGAGTCACTTCAAGAAGCGAATAAAAAGAGAAAAAATCTAGGTAAATCTTACATGTATTGCTAAAGATCTTTGATATTATTTGAGTTGTTATGTAGGAAGATATTTTCGTTGTTGCAAAGGGCTTTGCATGAAGTAGTCAGTCAAATAAAAGCTAAACGTGTGCTTTATGGTGGGTAAAAGGACGTTAGCTTTTACCCTGCTGTAATACATTTGTTTGACCTGAAGATGATGTGACAACTTAAGAAGGTACATCCACAGTTTGTGTCGAATAATTATTCAGCGAAGTTAAGGACTCGCCTGTAAAATTTGAAACATTGTGTTAAAAGCATTTTTAAAAGCTTTTTTCGTCTGACAATCTTCAGAGTATGAGTCATCAGCATGTTTTCATTTCATCAGAAAAGGAAAGTCTAGATATATGGCAACCTTTTTATAAGAAGTATGGATCAAACTAGCCAATCATAAACAAGAAAGGAAACAAAGAAAGAGAAAATGAAAAACAAAGCATTTTTGTAAGAGCCCAAATGAAAAAACGAACTCTTTCTGCCTAGAGTACTGGTTTTCTTGTTTTAATGTAGACCGACTCCAATACACTTAGATGAAAGGACGATCTAGCTGTGCCAATTATCCGAAAATTCTCGTCCTTATACATTTTTGCGCATTCTGAATTTTCTAGTAAATGTTGGCAGAATCTCATGTTTTAGCTGTTAGAATGCACGTTTGTACTACAGAAATATTGCTCTAATTTAAAGACAACATGTTTGAAACAGCAAGTCTATTATTATCTTGCTTTCAATATTAAATTTAAAAGCAGTAGAAGAAAATACAATTCAAAAGGCGAAAAAGACAATTACCCAAATTTCAGTTGACAAAGTGAAAGCCTTGCCAATCCCTATTTGTTCCTGTTGTAAGGTTTCAATGTGATTAACATACAGAGGCTGCCTCGTATTTTCTTCTATAGAACTCGTAGGTCAAAAGTTTGAAGATAGGTGATCATTGAGCTATTATAGCATTCATACAACAAATTGTTCTTTCTTTGGTAATTTTGAGGGCGGCTAAACCAATCTCATCTTGTCTCTATAAACTGGTTTCCAACATTGTGATAAGGTTTCGTTAATTCTGTTTCTTAAGTAGCATTAGGTTAATCAAACATTGTCTTCATTCCCTGGACATAGCAAAGTTACGTTGGCACTGATAACCTTTGCTTTTCCAGACGTTGTATTTGTAAATTGACCGATTACTGTTTCTCGCGTGTGATTTCTTTTCTTCTATGTAGACTTATATTTATATTTTTCAACACTTTACAGCATCCGAATTGGAAAGAGCCAAAAGACAATACGTTACAGAGCAAAAAAGAGGAGCGGAGGTACTTATTATCTTTAAGTGTCAGTTAGGCATTTTAATAATCAAGTATTACACAGCAATACAATTTTGAGCACGCGCATTTATGTCATTAAGATGTATAACTTATTGCCTGAAGAAATTTGAAGAACTTTTAGAAGATGTCCTATTGCTGCACTTGTAGTACTTCAGAAGGAAAGTACCGAACTCAATATCCGCAGATGAAAAGGGTTCCTCGAGTCAAAGGTCTATGTGTTGCAGATAAGAGATTGTATCGTATGGTTTGAAGTCTGGAAAAACATTGAATCATCTTATCATTGCTACACGGTCAAAGTTGGGGCTCAAGGCATTTGAACAAATGATGACCCACTAAAGATGGCTGTGGCATAGGCAGTTGTAAGTATTTAAGATATCTGCTACAAACATATCTAGATTGACTTCGAACAGAACTATGCACTTGATGTGAATTTAATTTTGTACTTTGAAATCAACTTGAAGAAGGTGATAGGAAACTAGATATTTCAATTAGCCAATTTTGATAAACGTTTTTGATATTTTTAACTTGGTATCAAAAGTCTCCATTCCATTTGTTGTTGGGAAGTCTCGAAGAGGTGACCCAAACAATTTTGCAGTGAAACATCGACCGTGCATGAGTAATAACCTTACGGTAATATCATGAAGGCTTCATCTGCATCGTAACCCTGACAACGTCCATCAAGGTGGACGAAATTTATGAGACGTAATGCATCATACACGCTTCATTGTAAATAAACAAAAGAATATACCACTGGTAAACAAATTACTTTAATCCTAAATAAGGTAAATATAATCGCTTCCTGCTCTTTTACATTGCTTGTCTTTGTTATGCAAGGAACGGTAAGTGATGCTAGGGGTTAATTCGTGGCATCCTTCCAATTACTACGATTGGTTATATGGGAATTTTTTGAATTTTTCATTTTTCTCTCGCTAAAAAGTGTAGACGCGTGAACTGCCAGCTTCACACATACTTGTTTACGTGTAAATTATCTTGTTGCGTACTTAGAAAGCTCTCTGGCAACAATTTGATAGCGTTGATAATTTATCACATATATCAATTTTCAACTGGTATGATCTCACCGTAGCGAACATATGCACTTTCATAGCTACTGTTTGTGGGGGCTTATAATTGCTAAAATATCACTGTCATGTTCTGTGATCTAAAGTGTATCCATTCTTATGCGGCTGTGCCTCAATATGTCCCTCAAGATTTATGTTCTTTTTAGGGTGTAATTATTAGTAATTACCTCGTTCTTTGAAACACCTTCCCTTAAAATACACCCCGGTAAAATCCTCCGAATTGGGTAAGCCCCCAGGACCAACCAAAGTTATACTGTATACTGAAATAAGCTACTTTTACCGTTATGAAGTTAGTTTTACAAGGCACCTCTAGTTTCATTTGAGTAGCGCTATATAAAGCTAAAATGTTTCTATTCGTTGTAGTTTTGATAATTGTAATTATCCTATCCTATCTTGTGATCTTGATTTTTACAGGCGAAAAGAGAAATGATGGAGCTTCAAATTTTATTGGAAAATGAAAGAAAAGCGACAAAATCTAAGGTAAGAAAGCCTTTGCAAAGTTGTTCAGCGTATAAAAGATTGAGTATTCGGCAATCAGGAAAGTTGGCTTGTTCTGAGTCAGAAGATACAACCTTGATCCGATAAAAAAGATTGGACGGCTTTGTAGGTCTTTAAAACCCTTATTTCATTTTGTTCAGGTGTGCTTCGATTGTTTTAGTTTTTTAATAGTTGTTACTAGTGTATCTGTAACATCATATTGTTTTTATGTTCATTGTTGCTATTTAGTTCTCTAATGATTTTGCTTTTATTTTTGACATGTAAATGAGCGCGTTGTAAGTTAGGTACATACGAGACCCCTTGTGGTTATTCACATAAAAATTGATTCGATCAACAAAGTACGTACGAAGTAGACAGCTGATCAAAGAGCGCCACGTCCCAGAAAAACATGTTAAAAGCACAAGTTATTTTCACTGACGTTCTAGAACAATCTTTTTGTGGTACAAATCTTGAAAATCACCTTGAAAATTTGCGACATTGCGCTAAAATCATACTTAAAAGCTTTTTTGCGTCTCACACTTTTCAGAGTATGAATCGTCAGAAAGGAAAGTATATGTATATGGCAACCTATTTATACGAAACATGTAGCAAAACTAGCCAATCGTTTCCCTTCTTGTTTATGATCGTCTAGTTTTGACACATGTTTCGTATAAATAGGTTGCCATATCCATATAATTTCCTTTCTTTTCTTCTTAGTTTCTTTGTACGTTCTTTATTTGCATCTATTTAAGGTTATTAAGTTGGCTTTGACAGTAGGAGAAGGGCTGTCGTAAATGGCAACTATTTGCTACCTAAATGGCAATAAGACATTTTATTCCAAAGAATTCATTTATAATATAAAACACTATCAATTGGTCACTTCTAACCAACAACAACTTCAGTTATTGTTGATGTGTAGAGGAACATGTCTTCATCGGTAAAGTATCAGAGCTTTTTGCGATTTATCTTTGCATGACCTTTCTTCATATTATCTTATTACTGATATTGCTGTTATAAAACATCCATATGAGAAGGCAACAACGTAACTAGCAAGTTTCCAGCTAGCTCATCGGGAACTACATCTTGCTTTCCAGCAGTATTCTCTGTAATAAGAGCAAAACATGCGGCTATTAATTGGTTTATTTGAAAAGAAAATGTTTGTTGTACCTAAACTTTAACTTTCTCGGTGAGTGAAATATGCATCAAAGTCCCTTGACTGCTTTCTTTCATCTCGGTGTTTACAAAGCCCCGAAAAGAAGCATGGAGACCCTCTTTAGATGCAAGGAAATAGTAACAATGACCTGTACAAATCATCACCAGGAAATTACATGCTCAGTGCTCTGGTATTCTATTCTTTCCTCGTAGTAGCCTTTGAAAGATTTAAATCTCGAGGAAAAATAGTTGTATATTGGCCATAGTTAACATTAATTACGTAGAAATGACATGACAAGAGCTAGCCTTCTTTTGCCTCATGCCACTGTAACATGGTTGTTAGATGTATCAATTTAGGATCTGTTGACAATGTCTAACTGGAAGGAAAAGTCTAGGAATCACCGAGGACTGCCTCCTTATTTCAACAGGCCTCGTCACTTTCATATGTTTTCATTTTCTGTAGTCTAGCTGAACGACAGTGACAGTCGATGATGCCAATCCTGATCGTCTTTCAGTAAAACTTGATGGTTATACGTATTAAAGAGGGTTGTACATTGTTTGGTAAACTAGAACATACTACCGAGATCAAATACCACGCCTTTTAATCCAGAATTTCGCCATACACAAGAAATGTACCACAATTAAGTACTCGTGATTACCAAGGACTTATGACATTTAGATCTTCGCGAAATAGATCTTGAATCCGATTGTCCGAATTAACGTGGCATAAGTTTGTGATCTATCACCAGTGCGATCCTTACAATTGCTATACGACAGAGACTTGGAATTCATTACTGATAACTGATAATGGCTAGTCACGTTGGAGTCCTTTAATTTTCAGTCTTTATTATTACCATATTACTCCTGAAGACAACTGTAGCGAAGCGGATAGCCGAAGATATTGCTATAATTTGTCAATGCCTGACAGTGAATAAGTCTATAAGCGTCGCTTTTTGAATATTTACATTACTGGTGCCTTTGTGCTTGCAAAATCTAATCTTCAACTGTGTTTAACATTTTACTCTACCGTCATTGTACTAAATCAAAACGCACGAATCCCAAATTCATAGGTACCCGTTTTGCGGCTGTAGGGGCAGATACACAATTCTTCCACAATATTAAGCTAAAAGGTGTGTTATGAATTACTTCCAGTATTACGAATAGTCTACTTACGATTACCTCAATAACAAAGAATGCTACCATAGGGAATGTGAAGCCGCTTGTAGTCAGGTAAGTATCTGAAAGAATGACGCAGGAAAGGTTACAATCTGCTGGGGGCAGCTGTAGGGCCAAATGTGGAGTGAAATACTCAGTACTACTTTGGCATCGTGTGGGACACATACACTCAAGGAAACTCAGATACTCTGATAAACTAGCACGGGATTTGGGTATTGAAAAAAACGGATCTGGGATCAGCTATGCCTGACTGTGAGTTCTGGAAAATATGTCATGGGTGTTGCTCTCACTTCTGTGGCCGGATGATGATGATAATTTTTTCATGACTCAGTTATGAAGATGAATTTGCGTGTCTTGATTCCATCAATGTTGATGTTAATGACTTACCTGGTTCCTCCAATTTTCTTTCAACTGTTATGATTATAATTTTGTTTAGTATAATGCAAAATAATGATATTGTCTAACTTGACGTCGTATTTTCACTGCTTTTCATTAAATGACAAAGCTAACAAGCAATTGGTTTGTCATATATTATTGGTCGTGCCAATTTTATCGACTTTGGTCTAAAATTTGTTATCACTGCAATTTTAAGCCGACTACAATGGATGTTTCTAACAATCGAAGCTTAATTTGATCACTTTAGGACCATTACCATTTGATGATTTGTATTTTCAAGTAAATAACAACCACAACGTTGATGTTTACTCAATTTTAACTTGCTACCAAGCACGATTGTTCAATATGTAAGCAAAATGCAAAGGTTGATGTACAATGGTCAGAGCAAAGACTTTTCGTGTTTTTAAGTTAATTTGTTCCTTAGTCATTAATCAGCAACTAACTACTTAGCACTCGTTCACGGTAGCAAGGAACCGTGTTAAAGAAATTGTTTTGACTGTTCTTTAAAAACGAGCTTATGCTTATCATAATTTGTGCTTCACTTGGGACTGATGACAAAGTTACAATTTCTGTTGCAGACAATGCTTTACGCTAACATTTATATGTTCTCTGTCATTGTAGCTTGAAAGACAGAAGGTGGAATTGCAAACAAAGCTGCAAAATGAACTTACCTCCGCTCAGCAGAAGGTATACAATTCGTTTTCTGAGTACTTTACTGGTGTCTTTGATTATCTGTAAGCCAACAGTTTACATAATTAAACCTTGGACTTTCTGTTAATAATAGTTGCCATTATGTATAGAGAACCAGGAAAAGTAAGTATAATTGGAAATTGATTAGGGGGACCACACTTGGTACTATCTTTGTCTACACTCGTTCATTACTTCAGCATTAACAATGTCGTTATTTTGGAGAAAAAGACTTGGTACGCATTACTGTGGGCGTCCATTAAAGATGAAGACGGCATATACTGGTGTTTAATACTGCCACCTCTGTTGACTACTTTCGCAATACACAGAGTTGTCCACAATACTAAACGTCTTCCCTGCCACCATTGTATGCCGCTTAATGTATGCTTTATTTAATACATGCCTTCAACCATTTTCATAGAAATTTCAATCTGTTTCGTTTAGTACTAATTTCTTGAGGTTGTAGCGCTGCAGCCTCGTAATGTGGTCACTTTTAAACAGGCTTAAAAACAAATTTAAGTAAACGTAAATGGAGGATAAATTTGTTGCTCGGACGGCTCAAGTATATTCAAATAGAATCAATTAAATGTGGACCACTGAATTGGACATTTGCCTTCATGTTTCAATGAAGCTGTCTAAGCATTTTAGCAAGTTATCCAAGGTTTCACAATATACTTAAGCCACATAGTTGATAGTATCAAAGCCCATAAAGCTGTAAATATGTCAAGAAGCCTTTGTCAATCAAGCTATCGAATGACAGACGTATAACATATTCTAAGACTGTGATAAAAGAAAGGAGAACATGCATCTCCTTGGTTGACTGCAGCCATGTTGCAAAAAGACTCTTTCTCTCTATCAAGAGAGTTGATACTTGCTCCGTGGTCACTGTAAACAACTTGAAACTCTCTTTTTTGTGAGGCAGAAGAATTGCATCAAGTTTCGGAAAAACGGAGTTTTCTTGCATTGTAGCTAGCTTGAGCCAGGGGCGGCGCTGAGGGGTATTCAAGGTATACACTGAATACCTATTTTTTTTCAAAGATGTCCTTATATTT
Source organism: Chironex yamaguchii (assembly GCA_024741275.1). Classification (NCBI taxonomy): domain Eukaryota; kingdom Metazoa; phylum Cnidaria; class Cubozoa; order Chirodropida; family Chirodropidae; genus Chironex; species Chironex yamaguchii. The sequence continues at coordinate 14,938 of JANTCA010076594.1, forward strand.
TTGGGGGTACAAAGTTTGTTTCCTGTAAGGAACTCTTGCACAAGACATGGAT